>CM060616.1:42255809-42315809 GCA_030578275.1 Meda fulgida | reverse complement strand
CCTGACAGAAACAGATGCAGAGAGACCACAGTTAATTCTGATGTTTTCAACAGTTTCAAATTCAGACGTGTGGAATTATTTAGCTTGTTCCATTATCATGTCCATTGCAATTTTAGTTCTAGTTGAAACCGAGTTTCCTTGACCAGGTCTGAATTATTGCTGTTGTTTCAGTGCAGTGTGCGACACCCTAAAGCTGCTCCTGCAGTCGAGCCTGCACGTCTGCTGTGTCATGAGCATAGAGATCCCAGTTCTGCTGGGGACATCTTCTGGCTTTACTTCAAGTTGCTTTCATTACAGCCAGATCTGTGGGCATAAGTTAGTTCACCAGTTTCCGTGTCGCCTGCTTAGCATTTGCTGTTTTATGGTGTCGTTCACACATGTGGTTCGTGCAGATCTCTTGTTACCTGCAAAAGGCTGTGGTACTTCTGTCTAAGTTTAGCAGTTCACACCCTCCTTGTACATTAGCTTCCTTGATCAGATTCGATGTTAGTTAGTGTGCCCCAGTCAAGGATGATTTGTTTGCTGTTACCTGTGCCACACTTCTGGTTGTGTTTTTGTAAAGGCAAAAATAAAAGCACATCCCCGCCCCTTTTGGCACTGGGTAGCAGGCCAATGAAATCGATTTGTAAGGATTAATGTCATTTTCTCCAATTAAAGCCCTGCTTGGTGATCACAACGTAATGTATATTATAATTTGAGTTATAATGTCTTTATATTTAAAAATTTAAATGAAATTATATTGTTCTCTGAAGTCGTTCTATACATTATATGTCAATACATTTGAATATGAAAAGGTTTTCTGGCTCAGGGCTGATGAGAAGCACATTCGCTATTTCTGATGAAGATTTCAAATGCCTTTTTGTTTCATTTAGTCTTTTTAAGGACTATATGTGTCATGTTTCAATGTGTTTGAGTCCTGTTTGTGATCTTGGTTTCCCCTGTCTTTGTGATTTTGGTTCAGTCCTGTTCGTTTTCCCGCCATGTCTGATTAGTATTCCCTTCACCTGCGTTTGGTTAATTATCCCATCAGTCCCTGTTCATTTAAGCCTTGTGTTTTCCCTCAGTGTTTGTTGGTCGTCGTCCATGTACGGTTGTGTGTTTGAAGTCCTGGAGTTCCCTTTCCTTTGTTCTTGTATGTTAATCGAAATTAAGTTTGTAAATAAAGTACCAATATCGCAGATCCCGTGACCTCGTCTTCAGCTACCAGCACACCACCCTGACAGAACGACCAACCATAAAGAAAAAGAAGATGGAGGTCTGGAAACAAGCCTTCGTGGGAACCCGTCAAGCTGTGTTTCGTGGGAATCGTGGAGGCCGCAGTAGAGGAGCAGGTCGAGTAGAAACCCAACATCACTCTACACGCTGGCCTCATTTCAACCCTGGATTGGTGAAGTCCAGTCCAGGGCTCCATCTACTGCTGGTCCCGTCCAGTTTCGAGTCCCACGATGTGCTGGTCCCGTCCAGCACCAAGCCCTCTTCGCCGCTGGTCCCGTCCAGCACCAAGCCCTCTTCGCCGCTGGTCCCGTCCAGCACCAAGCCCTCTTCGCCGCTGGTCCCGTCCAGCACCAAGCCCTCTTCGCCGCTGGTCCCGTCCAGCACCAAGCCCTCTTCGCCGCTGGTCCCGTCCAGCACCAAGCCCTCTTCGCCGCTGGTCCCGTCCAGCACAGGGCCTTCACCGCTGGTCCCGTCCAGCACAGGGCCTTCACCGCTGGTCCCGTCCAGCACAGGGCTTCACGTCAGCCACCCCAAGTCGAGTGAACCGAGTCCCGAGTCGAGTGAACCGAGTCGAGTGAACCGAGTCCCGAGTCGAGTGAACCGAGTCCCGAGTCGAGTGAACCGAGTCCCGAGTCGAGTGAACCGAGTCCCGAGTCGAGTGAACCGAGTCCCGAGTCGAGTGAACCGAGTCCCGAGTCGAGTGAACCGAGTCCCGAGTCGAGTGAACCGAGTCCCGAGTCGAGTGAACCGAGTCCCGAGTCGAGTGAACCGAGTCCCGAGTCGAGTGAACCGAGTCCCGAGTCGAGTGAACCGAGTCCCGAGTCGAGTGAACCGAGTCCCGAGTCGAGTGAACCGAGTCCCGAGTCGAGTGAACCGAGTCCCGAGTCCCATGATGGACTGGTCCCGTCCAGTTCCGAGTCACATGATGTGCCGGTCCCGTCTGATCCTGCGCCAGAGCCCGCTGATCCTGCGCCAGAGCCCGCTGATCCTGCATCAAAACCCACTGATCTTCCGCTGTTCCTGCCCAATCCCAGATCCTCTTGGCCCCTGGACTCCCTCTTTCCTGTCAATTTCCCCATGGAAATTTTGGGGGGGGGTATACCCGAGAAGTCCTCGCCGCCATGGCCGCCTGAAGGGTCCTCGCCGCCATGGCCGCCCGAAGGGTCCTCGCCGCCATGGCCGCCCGAAGGGTCCTCGCCATCATGGACGCCCGAGGGTCCGACAGCTCCGCCCTGGACGCCCGAGGGTCCGACAGCTCCGCCCTGGACGCCCGAGGGTCCGACAGCTCCGCCCTGGACGCCCGAGGGTCCGACAGCTCCGCCCTGGATGCCCGAGGGTCCGACAGCTCCGCCCTGGACGCCCGAGGGTCCGACAGCTCCGCCCTGGATGCCCGAGGGTCCGACAGCTCCGCCCTGGACGCCCGAGGGTCCGACAGCTCCGCCCTGGCCGCGCCCACAGCCTGCTCCGCCCTGGACGCCCGAGGGTCCGACAGCTCCGCCCTGGACGCCCGAGGATCCGACAGCTCCGCCCTGGACGCCCGAGGGTCCGACAGCTCCGCCCTGGCCGCGCCCACAGCCTGCTCCGCCCTGGACGCCCGAGGGTCCGACAGCTCCGCCCTGGACGCCCGAGGGTCCGACAGCTCCGCCCTGGACGCCCGAGGGTCCGACAGCTCCGCCCTGGACGCCCGAGGGTCCGACAGCTCCGCCCTGGTCGCGCCCACAGCCTGCTCCGCCCTGGACGCCCGAGGGTCCGACAGCTCCGCCCTGGACGCCCGAGGGTCCGACAGCTCCGCCCTGGCCGCGCCCACAGCCTGCTCCGCCCTGGACGCCCGAGGGTCCGACAGCTCCGCCCTGGACGCCCGAGGGTCCGACAGCTCCGCCCTGGACGCCCGAGGGTCCGACAGCTCCGCCCTGGCCGCGCCCACAGCCTGCTCCGCCCTGGACGCCCGAGGGTCCGACAGCTCCGCCCTGGACGCCCGAGGGTCCGACAGCTCCGCCCTGGACGCCCGAGGGTCCGACAGCTCCGCCCTGGACGCCCGAGGGTCCGACAGCTCCGCCCTGGCCGCACCCACAGCCTGCTCCGCCCTGGCCGCGCCCACAGCCTGCTCCGCCCTGGCCGCGCCCACAGCCTGCTCCGCCCTGGCCGCGCCCACAGCCTGCTCCGCCCTGGCCGCGCCCACAGCCTGCTCCGCCCTGCCCGCGCCCACAGCCTGTTCCACCCTGGTTCCCTGAGCTACCAGCTCCGCTCTGGAGGCTTCCCGTCCCTGCACCGCCATGTCCTCGTCAGCCTCCAGAGCGCCCACCCTCCCACCCCTTTTGGATGTTATACGGCGCTATGTCGCGCCTTTGGGAGGGGGGAGGTACTGTCATGTTTCAATGTGTTTGAGTCCTGTTTGTGATCTTGGTTTCCCCTGTCTTTGTGATTTTGGTTCAGTCCTGTTCGTTTTCCCGCCATGTCTGATTAGTATTCCCTTCACCTGCGTTTGGTTAATTATCCCATCAGTCCCTGTTCATTTAAGCCTTGTGTTTTCCCTCAGTGTTTGTTGGTCGTCGTCCATGTACGGTTGTGTGTTTGAAGTCCTGGAGTTCCCTTTCCTTTGTTCTTGTATGTTAATCGAAATTAAGTTTGTAAATAAAGTACCAATATCGCAGATCCCGTGACCTCGTCTTCAGCTACCAGCACACCACCCTGACAATATGAAGGCAACGTGGCCATTTTAACATTTGTTTGTTCTATTTACTCTTTACTATATATTTTCCCACGTACACAATCAAAGATACTCTTATAGACCCCATGGAATTGCATCTGCCTGAATTTAATTTAATCGTTTTACCTCAGTAGAGATTTTTGGCCACCTTGTCGACCAACTTTACTTCTCTTATAATGGCTTTGGATTGGCCAAACCCATGGTCTCCCACGCACACGTATCTGAAGTAACGCTAAATCAAAGCAGGCAGAACAGACACACGCAATCTAGGTCAGTCAAGCAGCATTTCGCTCTTCTAGATAGAAATAACTCGCCTTTGCAAACCAAGTACACTTAAAGACTAAATGAAGGCAACGTGGCCATTTTAACGTTTGATTATTCTATTTAACTCCTAATTCTAATCCTAATTCTATTTCTGTTTAACTCCTGGTCAATCATCACTCAATGAATCACTTAATTAGCTCATCAACTTTAACACTCTTGACCACAGGAGAGTTCATTTAACACTGGAGTTTTTGCTTTGTACCTTAACCTTTAAAATAAAGGGTATGTACCGTTTAATGCTTGGGAACATATATGTACCTTTTTGACCCTGAAAAGGTCAATACCTTGAGGTCCAATATTAAGCCCTATGAGGTACATTAGTGTAGATTGTACCTTAGGGGACAAAAATGGACTCCTACTGTACCCCTTTTTCTGACAGTGTAGGCTACCAGAAAATTATTTGGAAGATGTTATTCCAATTTTAGGTTTCGCTTCTTGGTGCTTAGGCAAACAAGGATATCTTTAAATCTATTAACAGGGTTTTCATTCTTCATCTGCGCCGCCGCTATCACGTCCTCACGTGTTTCGGTTCCGGACTAAACGAAGGGCTTTTCGACCCGTATATGCAAACAACATTTTCTCAACACTTCTAAAGAGGGCAGAATAAGTTGACTTACCACAGCGGCGGAAGAAAGAGAAGATGTTCAAACCTCTTGTTGATTATAAAATCCCAATACTTTTCTGGAAAAGACGTTGCTTGCGAAAAATCCATCTGTTGCGACATCACGTTGGGGTCACCAACACGTAAGCCGGCTCAATCGAACCAAGCTATGAAAAGCAAAATTTGGACAAACAGGATGCTATGATTTACAGGCTAAAAATCGGATCTCAAGTCTGAGCTAAATGCCTGCCTACTGGTGGGCCCAATGCCACATTGAAAATCGATTGTTCTTAAGGACGTAGCACTGTCTGATCATTTCTGTATTATCTTTGATATATTGATCTCTCCTGCCATTGAAGCTAGATCTGTATCTGTCAAGAAGAGATGCTTAAATAAGAACACTAGTGTGCTATTTATGAAGGCCATATCTTTAACACCGAGCATATCTGCTGACTCTGTTGATTTTCTCCTTGATTCTTTTAACTCAAAAGTTAAAGGTGTAATTGATGATATTGCTCCTGTGAAAGTCAGGAAGAGTGGTAGACAGAAAGCACCTTGGAGAAACTCAACAGCAGTTTCTACTGTACAGTTTTGCTACTGTAGAGAGACTGACGAACCCCCCAAGCCAGATTCCCAAATGAATTGCTCTCAGACAGCAAGTACAGGGAGTTTGCTTCTTTCTTCTCTGGGAAAATCAATAATATCAGAAAGGTGATCAGCACATCATTGAGCCGCACTGGGGTCAGACAGATCAGACCACAACCTGAGAATGTAGTTACTATGTCTGATTTCAAAGAAATTGATGGCAAAATTTTGGAAGAAACCGTACAGCACCTTAAAACATCAACCTGCGCCCTTGACGCACTTCCCACATCTTTCTTCAAAAGTATGTTAAACAGCTTAGAAGCAGATCTTCTAGAAGTGGTAAATGCCTCACTTCTCTATGGGACTTTTCCAAACTCCCTGAAAACTGCAGTTGTCAAGCCCCTCCTGAAAAAGAGCAATCTGGATAAGACCATATTAAGCAACTATAGACCGATCTCAAATCTTCCTTTCATAGGCAAGATCATTGAAAAAGTTGTCTTCAATCAGCTGAACAAATTCTTAAGCTCAAAGGGATACTCAAATTGACAATTTTCAATCCGGTTTCCGATCGCATCACAGCACAGAGACAGCACTCATAAAGATTATAAACGATATTCGCTTAAATACTGATAAAGGCAAATTATCAGTTCTAGTACTACTCGACCTCAGTGCTGCATTTGACACTGTCGATCACAACATACAGGTCCTTCTCAAAAAATTAGCATATTGTGATAAAGTTCATTATTTTCCATAATGTAATGATAAAAATTCAACTTTCATATGTTTTAGATTCATTGCACACCAACTGAAATATTTCAGGTGTTTTATTGTATTAATACTGATGATTTTGTCATACAGCTCATGAAAACCCAAAATTCCTGTCTCAAAAAATTATCATATCATGAAAAGGTTCTCTAAACGAGCTATTAACCTAATCATCTGAATCAACTAATTAACTCTAAACACCTGCAAAAGATTCCTGAGGCTTTTAAAAACTCCCAGACTGTTTCATTACTCAAAACCGCAATCATGGGTAAGACTGCCGACCTGACTGCTGTCCAGAAGGCCATCATTGACACCCTCAAGCAAGAAGGTAAGACACAGAAAGACATTTCTAAACAAATAGGCTGTTCCCAGAGTGCTGTATCAAGGCGCCTCAGTGGGAAGTCTGTGGGAAGGAAAAAGTGTGGCAAAAAACGCTGCACAACGAGAAGAGGTGACCGGACCCTGAGGAAGATTGTGGAGAAGGACCGATTCCAGACCTTGGGGGACCTGCGGAAGCAGTGGACTGAGTCTGGAGTAGAAACATCCAGAGCCACCGTGCACAGGCGTGTGCAGGAAATGGGCTACAGGTGCCGCATTCCCCAGGTCAAGCCACTTTTGAACCAGAAACAGCGGCAGAAGCGCCTGACCTGCGCTACAGAGAAGCAGCACGGGACTGTTGTTCAGTGGTTGCATGTCATTCGGAAATCAAGGTGCCAGAGTCTGGAGGAAGACTGGGGAGAAGGAAATGCCAAAATGCCTGAAGTTCAGTGTCAAGTACCCACAGTCAGTGATGGTCTGGGGTGCCATGTCAGCTGCTGGTGTTGGTCCACTGTGTTTGATCAAGGGCAGGGTCAATGCAGCTAGCTATCAGGAGATTTTGGAGCACTTCATGCTTCCACCTGCTGAAAAGCTTTATGGAGATGACGATTTCATTTTTCAGCACGACCTGGCGCCTGCTCACAGTGCCAAAACCACCGGTAAATGGTTTACTGACCATGGTATTACTGTGCTCAATTGGCCTGCCAACTCTCCTGACCTGAACCCCATAGAGAATCTGTGGGATATTATGAAGACAAAGTTGAGAGACGCAAGACCCAACACTCTGGATGAGCTTAAGGCCGCTCTCGAAGCATCCTGGGCCTCCAGAACACCTCAGCAGTGCCACAGGCTGATTGCCTCCATGCCACGCCGCATTGAAGCAGTCATTTCTGCAAAAGGATTCCCGACCAAGTATTGAGTGCATAACTGAACATAATTATTTGAAGGTTGACTTTTTTTTGTTTGTATTAAAAACACTTCTTTTATTGGTCGGATTAAATATGCTAATTTTTGAGACAGGAATTTGGGGTTTTCATGAGCTGTATGCCAAAATCATCAGTATTAAAACAATAAAAGACCTGAAATATTTCAGTTGGTGTGCAATGAATCTAAAATATATAAAAGTTTAACTTTTATCATTACATTATGGAAAATAATGAACTTTATCACAATATGCACATTTTTTTAGAAGGACCTGTACTGGCTGGAAAACTGGGTGGGGCTTTCTGGGATAGTCCTAAAATGGTACAGGTCATACTTAGTAGGGAGAGGTTATGTGAGTTTAGGAGAGCATAAGTCTGAGTCGACATCCATGACATGCGGAGTTCCTCAAGGCTCAATTCTTGCGCCACTCCTATTCAACCTGTACATGCTCCCAATGAGCCAAATAATGAAAAAGAACCAAATCTCTTACCACAGCTCTGCAGATGACACGCAGCTCTACTTAGCCCTATCGCCTAACGATTACAGCCCCATTGACTCCCTGTGCCAATGCAATGATGAAGTAAACAGTTGGCTGTGCCAAAACTTTCTTCAGTTAAACAAAGACAAAACTGAAGTCATTGCGTTTGGAAACAAAGATGATGTTCTCAAGGTGAATGCATACCTTCAGTCTTGGGGTCAAACAACTAAAAATCAAGTCAGGAATCTGGGTGTGTCTCTAGAGTCAGACCTTAGTTTCAGTAGTCATGTAAAAGCAATAACTAAATCAGCATACTATCATCTGAAAAATATTGCAAGAATTAGATGCTTTGTTTCCAGTCAAGACTTAGAGAAACTTGTGCATGCTTTCATCACCGGCAGGGTGGATTACTGTAATGGACTCCTCACTGGCCTTCCTAAAAAGACCATAAGACAGTGTCAGCTCATACAGAACGCTGAGCAGAACCAGAACATATGAACACATCACACCAGTCCTCAGGGCTTTACACTGGCTCCCAGTTACATTTAGGGTTGATTTTAAAGTATTATTACTGGTATATAAATTATTAAATGGCCTAGGACCTCAATACATTGCAGATATGCTCACTGAATATAAACCCAACAGATCACTCAGATCACTAGGATCACATCAGCTAAAAACACCAAGGGTTCACTCTAAGCAAGGGGAGTGTGCTTTTAGCTACTATGCTGGAACCAGCGTCCAGAAGAGATCAGATGTGCTCCTACAGTAGAGATCAGATGTGCTCCTACAGAAGAGATCAGATGTGCTCCTACAGAAGAGATCAGATGTGCTCCTACAGAAGAGATCAGCTCCTACAGAGGAGATCAGATGTGCTCCTACAGAAGAGATCAGATGTGCTCCTACAGTAGAGATCGGATGTGCTCCTACAGAAGAGATCAGATGTGCTCCTACAGTTGAGATCAGATGTGCTCCTACAGAAGAGATCAGATGCGCTCCTACAGTAGAGATCAGATGTGCTCCTACAGTAGAGATCAGATGTGCTCCTACAGTAGAGATCAGATGTGCTCCTACAGTAGAGATCAGATGTGCTCCTACAGAGGAGATCAGATGTGCTCCTACAGTAGAGATCAGATGTGCTCCTACAGTAGAGATCAGATGTGCTCCTACAGTTGAGATCAGATGTGCTCCTACAGAAGAGATCAGATGCGCTCCTACAGTAGAGATCAGATGTGCTCCTACAGTAGAGATCAGATGTGCTCCTACAGAAGAGATCAGATGTGCTCCTATAGAAGAGATCAGATGTGCTCCTACAGTAGAGATCAGATGTGCTCCTACAGAAGAGATCAGATGTGCTCCTACAGAAGAGATCAGATGTGCTCCTACAGAAGAGATCAGATGTGCTCCTACAGAAGAGATCAGATGTGCTCCTACAGAAGAGATCAGATGTGCTCCTACAGTAGAGATCAGATGTGCTCCTACAGAAGAGATCAGATGTGCTCCTACAGAAGAGATCCGATGTGCTCCTACAGTAGAGATCAGATGTGCTCCTACAGAAGAGATCAGATGTGCTCCTACAGAAGAGATCAGATGTGCCCCTACAGAAGATATCAGATGTGCTCCTACAGTAGAGATCAGATGTGCTCCTACAGTAGAGATCAGATGTGCTCCTACAGTAGAGATCAGATGTGCTCCTACAGAAGAGATCAGATTTGCTCTTACAGTAGAGATCAGATGTGCTCCTACAGAAGAGATCAGATGTGCTCCTACAGTAGAGATCAGATGTGCTCCTACAGTAGAGATCAGATGTGCTCCTACAGTAGAGATCAGATGTGCTCCTACAGAAGAGATCAGATGTGCTCCTATAGAAGAGATCAGATGTGCTCCTACAGTAGAGATCAGATGTACTCCTACAGTAGAGATCAGATGTGCTCCTACAGTAGTCACTTTCAAATCCAGACTCAGAACACATCTGTTTATCTGTGCATTTACTGAATGAGCACTGTGCCACTGCTCATCCTACTGTTTTTACTGTATTTTATTTAATTTTTTATTTATTCTAAACTGTTTTAATTATTCTTATTTCTTTTGATTATTTTAATTTCAAAAGCACTTTGAATTACCATTGTGTTATGAAATGTGGTATATAAATAAACTTGCCTTGCCTTGCCTTGCCTTTTGAGCTCTTTACTGAGAATAAAGTCAAAGTCGATTAGAATAATCAAATGTAACATTTATTATGTCAGGTAAATGTATCATGCCAATTTCATAATCAGTTCAAATATAATCAATACAATAACATCAAATGCTCTGGAATAAAGAGAAAAGATGCAAACCCGACATTAGGAAACACACAAGGCTGAGAGTCTCGGCTCGTCTGAAGTTCAGAAAGCCCTGAGCTCTGGTTGCATTTCATTATATAGACAGACCTCATTTCATATGTAAACGTGAGTTCACAGTGGAAATTCACCTTACTGGGGACAACCATTTGCTAAGAAATTTGCATTGAGTTAACACCTTCTGACCATTTGTCTGTAAGAGACACCCTTCTGTGTGCAGGATATTTCTGAACTCTTAAGAATTGTATTACCTTTTGGTTTACTTCTTTGGGAATGAGAAATTTGTATCAGTCACACTGAGACATTTAAAATGATACCAAACATGTATAAAACTGCATGATAATTGTTCACATTAAAACCATAAGATTCTTGTGTGCGTTTGGGTGATCTCACCAGGAGTGGGAGGGAGTGGGGTCGAGGCAAAGAGATGTAGATCATAATGATTCTGAGGTGAGACTTGCGTCTGGAATGGTGGACAAGAGTGAGTTCTAATGGTGATTTTCTTTGTTTCCTCAGAGGGTAGCCCTCTCTTACAGTTCTTACAGTTTTTCCAGTCTTACACACACACACACACTCACACACACTCACACACACACACACACACACACACACACACACACACACACACTCACACACACACACACACACACACACACACACACACACACACACACACACACACACACAGCTGTGTTTTTGTGATTTGTGAGGACATTCCATAGGCATAATGGGTTTTATACTGGACAAACTGTATATTATATCCCCTTACACTAACCCTATCCCTAAACCTACCTATCACATACACACACACACACACACACACACACACACACACACACACACACACACACACACACACACACACACACACACACACACACACACACACACACACACACACACACTGCCCCCCCTAAACCTGCCCATCACAGGAGACATTCTGCATTTTTACATTTTTAATAAAACACTGCTTAGTATGTTTTTAAAGCCATTTGAAATATGAGGACTCAGGAAATGTCCTCATAAATCACGTTCAAGTTGTAATACCAGTGTAATACCCATGTTATTATACACATTTGTGTCCTCACAAATCATAAAAACAAGAGCACTCACACACACTCACACACACTCACACACACACACACACACACACACACACACACACACACACACACACACACACACACACACACACACACACACACACACATACACACACACACTCACACACAAATGTATATATTTAGACAGAAATGTGCATTGTTAAATTGATGATTAATTCTGGATTATAGTGTGATAAATCCTTAGAGGGACAGGAACAGTAAACATATATTATTTCCATAAATGTAAATTATTAGGGAGGCCTAATCATGTTTGTTTCTCAGTTCATGATCAACTTCATCTGATTCAAATTTCTCCTGTTAACTCATTCAGCTTTACTTTAACTTGCCACTGAATCTTGTGCTAAACAGATTGACTGTACCTGTCGATCATCTTCATCAGTAACAGGGCTGAACCAGCACACGTGTGTGTGTGTGTGTGTTGTCTGGAACATTCCAGTTATTTAAGACATGTTGTTACATGTTGTTAGTGAACACATAACTGACACACACACACACACACACACACACACACACACACACACACACACACACACACACACACACACACACACACACACACACACACACACACACACACACACACACACTCTCTCTCCAACAAGATCTCTTGAGCATTTGAACAAAGTTTGGTTCTATCACACAATTTCTTTTGGCACTTAGATACACAATAATATGGTGCAATAATGTCAATTAGATAAATTATTAAACCATGTCATTTCTTTAAAGAACACCTAACTTGTATTTCCTGTTTTCTAGATCATATTTATCATGTGTGTATTCATTGTGAGGATTAGTCACGTTCGTCTTGTCGTATGTTCCCTGATTTGATCAATATTCTTCTCCTCGATACAGTGCTTCTGAGTGTGTCTAAAGCGCTGCACTAATAAACCTCACAGCTTCCCAAACAATCCCACATGCTGTAAAATATGTATAAATCTCTAGAGGAGTGTTTACAAATATTAACCCAGAGCAGCTGTGTTGTGAAGTCGCCAGAAGAGCTGATTTGAATACAATATTGATATCTCTGAAGTTATGTATAAGCATTTAGATTTTAGAAGCTGTCAATATGACAATATGACACTTTAGAGTCCGTCCAAACTTGTGTAGACTTTTGTATAAGAATACAATCTTCATGATCAGGCCGTGTTTCATTATTTCTTTATCACTTTGCTATCTGGTTAAAGACTCCAGGCAAAAAAACACCTATTTGATAAATGGGAACTTGCTGGAATTCCACTGACATTTTTAAAGGGATAGTTCACACAAAAACGAAAATACAATAGCAGCTATTTTAAGAAACGTGTCATTGTGGTTTCTTCTGTCCGTCCAGCAATAGTCAAAGATAACATAAACGGTTTGGGCACCAAAATTCTTCAAAATATCTTTTATGTTGAAGAAATTCAGTTAAATAGGTTTGGAGCGACATGAGGGTATAAGAATAAAAAAAAACATGCTTTGTGTTCTCCGCCTCCAAAATGTAATGCCATTTATAATTTTGTTAGATCAAACAAGCTTTACACTGGATTGCCATTCTTTCTCTAATACTCTGAGATGACTCCACATTCGGTCCTCTCCCTCGTCCAGTACCCCTGAAGGGATAGTCTCAGGATGCAGAGGAGCTTTAGACAGGCTCCCGGGGGATACTTGTTCTTCGCATTTGGAAAATTCGGATTTGACCCCAAATTCATTTCTTGGATTTGACTTCTGTATGCTTTCCCCTCTGCATGTGTATATATTCGCTCGCCACCCTTGTTATTCAATACAGCTGTTGAGCCCTTGTCCATATGGCCCCATAGCCATGATGTGTTTAAAGGTGTCACGCCATGTTCAGGTCCATAAACTTTCCCTTTACTTGCATCATTGTTAGCATCCCTGTATTTCTCAGGCCCTCAATACCAACAGTGTTCCCCCTTGACTGTTCTGGTCGGCCTTCCCCAGCCACGAGTATACAACTCACAGCGCACTGCGTCATGGCCTTTGCCTGACGATTAGTGAAGAATGATGAGTGGAGGAGAGAGCTATTGCAGTGCATCCACCTTGAGAAAATTAGACATTCTCTCAGAGGATCACTGAGATCCTTCTGTGTGGCTGTGTTGAACTTTTCTGTTGCGTTTACATCTCTTTATTCAGACACCTGGTCTCATTTTGTTGGAGCACCTTTTATAAATGTCTGCAGAAAATGTAATAAAAAAACTTGGAAATAAAAACATGCTTTGTGAAATCTTAAATCGAACTTGTGGTATACTAAATCATAGTTATGAGATATAAAAGTCGATATGATGAGATTTTTTTTTAATTGACAGTCTTTTAGGAGATGAAAAAGCACATAAATCTCAGCGCATGATCTCAATCAAAAAATCAAAAGTTGTATCTGTTAATATTACTTGATGGACCTGAGCTGACATGAACTAACAATGATTAATGAAGACAGTAACAGGTGTGGCTAATGTGTGCACTGCTTTACTGTTTTATTGTGATTGATTAACCATCACGTCTCTTTTGTATCGGCAGAAGTGCTTCAGCCTTAATTCTAAAGTATGTTGGAAACCCAACCCTTGTGGGATTAGTTGTATTGTCAGGTTTGATGGCATGGTACTTTATGAGTCATACAATGAAACAAGTTCCAAACAAATGCATATCGACAGAAACTATGTCTGAGAGATAAGATGGAGTGAGGTTATTGATGGACTTGAACACCAAGACTTGACATCTGGTGTTGTTCCGGCTAGCTTCATCCATGCAGGTGTCCAGCTTGTCCAACCATGATTTTCCACATTTTAAAAATATTTTTCAGGCATTCCAGGGAACTACTCTTCATCTGTTGCCCCTCTCATGTGTGGGGTTCCTCAGGGCTTAGTTCTAGGACCATTTGTATTCTCCCTTTATATGCTCTTGTGGCGAACAGGACGGCCGAGGGACGTGAGAAAACGGCGCGAGGCCGGTGGTGCGATTGCTAATGAGCAACACCTGTGAAGCACACCGGTCTCGCATCTCTCACGGAGGAGCGGAAGCATAAAGGAGGAGCGACGACGTTCATGATCGAGAGAGGAACAGGCCTGTGTTTTAGGGTTTTTTTTAACAATCAAATAAACTTTATTAAAATAAAACAATCAAACCAAAATACCGCCAGCAGTCCCTCGCGGACGACTGCTGGCTAAAATAAATACAAATACAAATAAGAC
Source organism: Meda fulgida (assembly GCA_030578275.1). Taxonomy (NCBI): domain Eukaryota; kingdom Metazoa; phylum Chordata; class Actinopteri; order Cypriniformes; family Leuciscidae; genus Meda; species Meda fulgida. Next base: position 42,301,247 of record CM060616.1, on the reverse strand, counting down.
TTTTAATTGGTAAGAAGGGATGTGTGGAAGATGTCACTGATAGCCTAGGGTTTCTTCCAGGTAAAAATCTTACTAGTGTGAAAAACTTGGGGTCATTTTTGATTCTGAAAGGCATTACAGTTTTTTACAGTCGCTAGGACACATTTCTCAATACTTAGGTCACTTTTTCTTCACGCTTCACACAGTGAACACAATAGAAGTATATGTGGGCTAAACTGAGGATCCTTTATCATTGCTTTGGCACAAAATGCATTCAATGACTACATATTTCAAATTACATTAATTCTTTTCTCACTTCGACAATACAACCGGCAGAACTCTGTGTACTTACAGGCCAATTTGCACATGCTTACACACTGTTTAAAACCAGTAAACTTAAGTTTAAAACAATAATGTGATACAAAACTGAATACGACAGCAATTTGCCACATTTCTACAGTAATATTGTAATGAAATATATTTTGAATCTAAAAATGAAATGCTATAAAAAGAATTGGATAATGCTCCTGTTGTTAGTGTTTTTTAGGTCATTGTTTTGTTTGTTGTCTGTCAACCTTTGCTAGTGTGATGAAGAATGTGTTGATTTGAGACATGTATGAAGTGATTTGGTAGTTTTAGTGCATTTTGAAAGTGAAATGAACTGCTGTCCTGAGCTGAAAGTGTGAAGAGTTTTGAAAAAGTGACCTAAGTATTGAGAAATGTGTCCTAGCGACTGTAAAAAACTGTAATTTGACATTCAAATTTGAGCTCAAATGAATGCTGAAAAAGAATTCCATCTTAGATCTATATCTAAGTTGAATTTAAGTTGTGCCCTTGAGTCTTCTCTGGATTAGTGTAATGCGTTGTTTCCGGGTGTTCAGGGTTCAGCTTCTAGGCTTCTAATGTGTACTGAGAAGAGAGAGCACTTTACTCATGTGCTTATCATGTGCTTATCAAAAACACTGGCTTCCTGGACAATCCAGCATTCATTTCAAAGTGCTGCTGTCTGATTTCAAAACATCGCATGGTTTAGCACCAGAGTATATTTCTGATTTAATCAGTCTGCATCAGTCTAATAGGTCTCTGCCTTCTAATGATCAATTATATCTTATGGCTCCTTGATATTGCTTAAAATGCGAAGGTGATCGGATCTTTTCTGTTGCAGCTCCAAGGCTCTGGAAGGACCTTCCCCTGTCTGTTAAATCCTCTCCTACACTTAGCTTCACAAGTTCACACTTACAAACCGTTAGAGCGAGGGAAGGGGTGGAGGAGGGATGCTGCTAAACTGCAATGGGTTGAGGTGACACTGCTGAATATGTTTTAATGGTTCAGTGTCTGTTTTTATTATTTTATTTATAATTTCTGAAATAATAAAGCATAAGATGTCAAAGCATAAGAATTAAGTGAGTGAGTGTGTGTGTGTGTGTGTGTGTGTGTGTGTGTGTGTGTGTGTGTGTTCAAGTTTTTTTTCTGGTTGGGTTTCTCCAGGAATGTCGTTCTGCAGGTCTTTGTCAGGTGTTTGAGAGCTGAATCACACAAACTAAAGGACTGAATTACCCAGAAAATAAAATACAAACAGATCCACGCCCAGGATTTTTGGAAAGTCTCCAGGGTTTTGCGTTTGATTTACCAGAAAAATCCTCACTTTGCTAAACAGGAATCCCCACATCATGACCTGTGCCATAACACATAATTCACCCTGTACTTTAATAAGTGAGCCCTACTTTAATACCTGTACTTTAAATACTGAACACTTTGGCAAACAATTCGCAAACACTTTCCCGAACACTTTCCCGAACACTTTCCCGAACACTTTCATGAACAATTTCACGAACACTTTCCCGAACACTCTCCCGAACACTTTCACGAACACTTTCCCGAACACTTTCGTGAACACTTTCGCGAACACTTTCGCGAACACTTTCCCGAACACTTTCCCGAACACTTTCATGAACACTTTCATGAACACTTTCACTAACACTTTCGCAAACACTTTCGCGAACACTTTCGCGAACACTTTCCCGAACACTTTCACGAATACTTTCACGAACACTTTCACGAACACTTTCACGAACACTTTCCCGAACACTTTCCCGAACATTTTCGCAAACACTTTCCCGAACACTTTCCCGAACACTTTCACGAACACTTTCACGAACACTTTCGCGAACACTTTCACGAACACTTTCGCGAACACTTTCACGAACACTTTCCCGAACACTTTCCCGAACATTTTCGCAAACACTTTCCCGAACACTTTCCCGAAACACTTTCGCGAACAATTTCGCGAACACTTTCCCGAACACTTTCCCGAACTCTTTCGTGAACACTTTCCCGAACACTTTCGCAAACACTTTCGCGAACACTTTCCCGAACACTTTCCCGAACACTTTGCCGAACACTTTCCCGAACACTTTCCCGAACACTTTCTCGAACTCTTTCGTGAACACTTTCGTGAACACTTTCGCGAACACTTTCGCGAACACTTTCCCGAACACTTTCCCGAACACTTTCCCGAACACTTTCCCGAACACTTTCGCGAACACTTTCCCAAACACTTTCCTGAACACTTTCCCAGGTCTGATCCTGTAGAAAAGCTTCTTCATTTCATGCGCTGATGCTTTGTTTGTTTGAGATGCGACTGAAACTCGTTCCAGATTCTCACGGTACCGTTTTCTGCTGAACACAACAGGCCGTTATATGATCTGGCAATGCATCTGCACTCTTTAACTGCTGAGTTCTGCAGATCCTCTGCGTCAGTGTGTTGTTCTCAGAAATGTGCCCGAGGACGAGGCTAAACCGGAGCTGGTTTGTCCAGCTGAGGATTTTGCCCAGAGCCTGGAAGTGTCTCACTTCGAGCGCCCAGTTTACAGTTTACCCAGTTTGCACACTGTTCACTGCAAACATGTGCATCACATTACGTTTTCATCAACTTGCATGTTAGAAAGCTTATTTGGTAACACTTTACAATACGGGTGCACTAATAAGCATTAATTCATGCTTAACTAATGCACAGATAATCATGTGTTAATGTATAACTCATGAAGAACTAAACTATTAATTAATGATTACTGCATCAGTAACTAATAAAGATTCTATATGGTTAATATATTAAGTAATATATGAATTGTTATTAATTAAATGTATCATAATGTATTAATTCCTTAATATATTTTATTAACTAAAAGTGTAAATTAATGCGTTATTACCAGAATTGATCATAGCAATGTACTTCAAATTCGAATTGTCTGCTTTAATTAATCATTAGGTAATGATTTGTAAAAGTATCATTATGTTATGACTTTACTTGTTGAGGCACATGACTATTAACTAATTGTTAAGTAATATGTCATTTATGGGTTTTGACAGTTGGACATGCAGTGAATGCAATGTCAGAGAGTGTTTGAAGGATGGGTAAGTTGGGCCGGACACAAATATCAGCACAGCAGAATCTGAACTCCTGACCGCTGTTACACCGTGTTTAAACTGGATGAGACCAGCTGTCAACACTGGAACTGACAGACCATTGCAAGTCCACTTGTCCTTCATTACAGACGTACAAGCGCAAGAGCTCGGAGTACGTCAGAAATAGAAAGCGGCATCAGTTTACTGTCGGGGTTGTGTCGTGTAGCGTTACGCCGCATCCAGTGTAGTTTCACTGATTATAATGGGTTCTAGTGTCTTTGTCCAGTCTAGACACAGTGTTATGAGATAGCAGAGCCCGGCCGTTCTCAGTGTTCCATAACCTCAAGCTGAACCTGACACACTCCTGTGCATGATCAACGGTTCATCGCACTCAGGGAAGTCTTGGTTGTAGATGGGTGGAAATTGAAATCCATGACTTAGTGTGGATGTCAAAACCAAAATGGCATATTACTTAACAGTTAGTTAATAGTCATGTGCCTCAACAAGAAAAGTTATAACATAATGATACATTTGCAAATCATTAGCTAATGATTAATCACAGCAGACAATTCGAAGTTAAAGTACATGACTTTAACCCATTGTGGTAATTAAAACATTAATTTACACTATTAGTTAATAAAATATGTTATGAAGGAATTAATACATTATGACAGATTTAATTAATAACAATTCATATATTACTTAATATATTAATCATTTAGAATCTTTATTAGTTACAGATGCAGTAATCATTAATTAATTGTTTAGTTCTTCATGAGTTATACATCAACACATGATTATCTGTGCATTAGTTAAGCATGAATTAATGCTTATTAGTGCACCCGTATTGTAAAGTGTTACCCTGTGATCCTGATGGTAAACGAAGCGTTGCAGGCTTTCAGATGTTCTGGATTGATGACTGAGATGTGCTGCCGTCTGCTGGTCAAACAGAAGAAGCTCTACAGCAAGGCATGACTGAGCATTATAGTCATATATATATATATATATATATATATATATATATATATATATATATATATATAGTCATGCAGAATAAGGCATTAATATGTGATTTATAAGTACTAATAAACAGCCAATATACTAGTAATATACATGCTAATAAGTTACTAGTTAATAGTGAGGATTGGACCCTAAACTGAAGTCTTACCGAACTTTTGCGCTGCATAGATTGCAGTGATGTTGTATTGTGTACTGCAGTGGTGTCAAACTCAATTCCTGGAGGGCCAGAGCTCTGCACAGTTTACCTCCAACCAGCTCTAACCCACACCTGCAAGGAAGTTTCTGGCCATCCTGAAGACCTTGATTAGCTGGATCAGGTGTGTTTGATTAGGGTTGGAGCAAACCTGTGCAGAGCTCTGGCCCTCCAGGAATTGAGTTTGACACCACTGGTGTACTGTAATACAGTGCATGGTTAGGATATAATATCTCACAGTGTCAGTAATTCGCTTACCTTGAGTAACGCATTTGTGGATAATTGTATGTTGATGTTTCTTGTTCCTCCTCTCTCTTTCACTTCTGTGTTTTTGTAAAAGCCTCTTGGAGTGTTTTACTTCGTAAAATGAATTAAACTATAAGCGTTAAAAAACAACACATGAAACCTGTTTTTTTAGGATTCCTATAACATAAGCAAATCTTTATGATATACATATTTCAAAAACAGTTTATTTGCATGGGCAACTGGCCTGATCAACACACTTTCATACACACTATTCTGCATATTCTTCAAAGTTCAAACTGTGCACACATTACACTAATGTACAGTTAAATGCACAGTTTAATTTTAAAATAATGTCTATTTTTATTAATAATATTTTTATTACGTTTTTTTTATTTTTATTAATTAAACCTGTGCACCAGGACAAATTCCTTATAAATGTTGCACTTGGCAATAAAAGCTGATTGTGATTCTGATAATGATTTTTTACAGTATTGTGTTAAAACCAGCTTTACAGAATAACATCCTCAATCGAATCAATCAAAACTATTTCTTATGTTATTGTTGAGAAAGTAAGTCCTACAGGTTTTAAAGCACAAATGTTGACAGAATGATCATCTTGGGGTGAACCGTCCCTTTAATTACAGAAGAGATTGACTGTAATAACTTTTGTTGTGTTGTTTGTGTGTTATGAACGTGTCTTCTTGATTGTTGGCATTTAGTTTGACATTCATAATTGTTTGTTTTGCATATTACCATTTGTCAATATTGAAGCAATAGATTCAGTCATTTCGGTGTTCATTTTAGATTTAATTGTGTGCAACTTTGAATTGTTCGTTGAGCATTTGGTTCTGTTAGGTGGAAGCGTCTTTGGTAAAACTTTACTTAAAGCTTTTATTTATAATGCCTTAATTATGTATTGTAATGCACCGTATAACACATTGTATGATGTCATGAGTAATTCTAACCACAGTTATAATACATTATAATCTATTAAAGCAACACATGGAACTCTTGCTCTGCGGTCGCCCTACAGGTGGAAAGCAGAATTGTCCATTACCGCTCTCGTAAATAATTTAGCCTACGCATGCGCGCTGTTTATCCAGCAAGGGCTTTGGAATCAACAATGGCCACAGACAAGGTAGAATATGATGCATGGTTTTATGAAAGTATGATGTATTGCGACATCACAAACGAAGAAAAACTGCAATTTTAACGCCTGCCGTAAAGCAAGTCAAATTTGTAGTTTTTGCATTTATCCTAAGTGACTTCCAGCAGGAGTGCATAAGACTTCCAGTCCAGCAAACCCAGTCTTTTCCTGAATTAAGTTCACTTCTTCAAGCTCGGCAGACACAAATGACCATTTATAATCTGAACAAATGTGGAAAATTATAGTACAATTTCTGTCATTGTTGCAGCTGCAGAGTGTCGTTTCATTTGCAGGTGTTCATTAATATAAGTGTAAAGTTTTAGCTTAAGTGTAATGTTTTAGCTGAAGTGTAATGTTTTAGATGAAGTGTAATGTGTAATTGTGATGTGGAAGAGAGGACTCAAGAGCGAGAGTGACAATCACAGTTCCTTTAATGAGACAAGGGTCGGACCACAGGTAATACAAACGGAAAGTCAATAATTAGCAACAGAGGATTCCAGTAGACTGGCAATATCACATGAACACAAATCCCCTCTGTGGTACAGATAGAAACGAACAGCAGGCAGGTGAACCAGCGGTAGGAACTGGCAACATCACACGAACACAAATCCCCTCTGAGGTACAGGTAGAAACGAACAGCGGGCCGGAGAAACTGCGGCTCGGTGACTCACGGAACTGGACACTGATGATACGCTGGAAGCAGGTAATCAGCCTCTTGCACGGAAGGTCTCTGTGGGCGTATAGATGAGCACAGGATAACAGCGGTAGAAGTATATCGCAGGGAAGATAGACAGGACAAGACAGGAGATAAACTCAGGTTTGTAGGCTTCAGAGACATCGAACAATCTGACAACAAGACAGGGCGAGAGAGGGTTAGAAGAAGCCAAGATAATGAGAGGAGATGAGGAACAGGTGGGAAGAAATGAGCGAAAGGGAAAGTGGACACAGCTGTCAGTAATGAGAGAGAAGGTGGTGAGTGTAAAAGCGTGAGTGTGAGTGTGTGTGTGTGTGGGTGTGTGGGTGTGTGTCCAGCAGAGGGAGACAGAGGACGAGGCAGGATCATGACAGTACCCCCTCCTCAAAGAGCGCCTCCTGGCGCTCCCGAGGAAGAACTCTGGCGAGACCGGAGGAAGTCATCAATGAGCGAGGGGTCCAGGATGTCCCGGGGGGAGACCCAGCTTCTCTCCTCAGGACCATACCCCTCCCAATCGACTAAGTATTGATACCCACGACCCCGACGGCGCCTGTCTAAGATCTTGCGGACAGTGTAGACGGGGGAACCCTCAATTTGAACAGCGGAAAATGCGGCGCAGGAGGGCGACCGAATAGCGGGCTTAATACATGAGACGTGAAAGACAGGGTGAACACGACGAAGATTAGGTGGCAACCGGAGTTTGACAGCGACAGGATTGATGATCTTGACTATACGGAACGGTCCGATGAAACGGGGTGTCAGCTTACGAGACTCGCACTGGAGAGGTAAATTGGAAGTGGAAAGCCATACTTTCTGACCAACACTATAGCGAGGGCTCTTGACACGGGACCTATTGGCTGAGACAATCATGCGTTTTCTCGAACGACACAGAGAGGATCTCACCCTCTTCCAAGTGCGCTTACAACGATTGATGAAAGTCTGAACGGACGGACAAATAAAATCGGTTTCTTGAGAAGGGAATAACGGGGGTTGATACCCAAGACAGCATTGAAAGGGTGAGAGCCCCATGGCAGAGGATGGGAGAGAGTTATGAGCATACTCTGCCTAGGGGGTGCTGCTCTGCCCAGGAAGCCGGACAACGATAGGCTAAGCTGATAAGGATGCGGGTGACATTTTGATTGGTACGTTCGGCCTGGCCGTTAGTCCGGGGGTGAAAACCCGAGGAAAGGCTGGCGGTGGCCCCAATGAGGCGACAGAACTCTTTCCAGAACTGCGAGGTAAATTGCGGCCCCCTATCAGAAACAATGTCGGTAGGCAACCCGTGTAACTTGAACACATGATCCACCATGATCTGGGCCGTTTCCTTGGCAGAGGGGAGCTTGGCCAGGGGAATGAAATGAGCTGACTTGGAGAAACGGTCGACCACTGTTAAGATGACGGTATTACCGGCCGAGGGGGGAAGACCGGTGATAAAATCGAGAGCTATGTGGGACCACGGACGAGCGGGGACCGGTAGCGGACGCAGCAGACCAGCAGGCGGGGAATTCCCAGCCTTGGTCTGGGCACAGACAGAGCAGGAAGCGATGAAACGACGCACGTCCCGATCTAAGGTGGGCCACCAGAAGTGCTGACGGATAAAAGCGATTGTGCCCCGGACGCCGGGATGGGCTGACAGTTTGGAAGGATGACCCCACTGAAGAACGGCCAGACGGGAGGGCACCGGGACAAATAGAAAGCCCTTAGGGCAGTTACGCGGAGTGGCGACGCGCGAGAGAGAGCGCTTTACTTGTCTTTCAATTCCCCAGACCGTAGCTCCCACCACACGAGCAGAAGGAATAATCTCCTCCGGAGAAGTGACGGCAGGCGAGGAATCATAGAGACGAGACAACGCGTCAGGCTTGACGTTCTTAGAGCCTGGGCGGTACGAGATGGAGAAGTCAAAACGCGTGAAAAACAGCGCCCAGCGAGTCTGTCGAGCATTCAATCTCTTAGCGGAGCGTATATATTCCAAATTGCGATGGTCAGTCCAGACGATAAACGGGACGGAGGAACCCTCCAACCACTGTTGCCATTCACCCAGGGCCAGGCGGATGGCGAGCAGTTCGCGATTACCAACATCATAATTACGTTCCGCGGGGGAGAGTCGGTGAGAAAAGAAAGCGCACGGATGTAACTTGTTATCCGAGGCTGACCGTTGAGAAAGAACGGCCCCCACCCCCACCTCAGAAGCGTCGACCTCGACAACGAATTGCTTAGAAATGTCCGGCATGAGAAGAATGGGCGCAGAGGTAAAAAGAACCTTCAAACGGTCGAAAGCCTTTTGAGCGGATTCAGTCCACTTAAAACAGGACTTAGCTGAGGTTATGGCGGTAAGTGGGGCGGCCACTTGGCTGAAATTACGTACAAAACGACGATAAAAATTTGCAAAACCGAGGAAGCGTTGCAACGAGACACGAGAATCAGGAACTGGCCAGTCGAGAACAGCCTGGACCTTGGAGGTATCCATACTGATCCCCTCTGCCGAGATAACCGAGCCCAGGAACGTAACGGAGGACACGTGAAAAGAGCGCGTCTCGGCCTTGACAAAGAGTCGATTCTCAAGTAAACGTTGGAGAACGCGGCGAACGTGTTGCACATGGACCTGGCGAGAGGGTGAGAAGATTAATATGTCATCGAGATAGACAAACACGAATATGTTAAGCATATCCCGGAGGACATCATTGACTAGAGCCTGAAAGACGGCGGGGGCGTTGACCAATCCGAACGGAAGAACCTTATATTCAAAGTGCCCTAGGAGCGTGTTAAAAGCGGTCTTCCATTCGTCCCCCTCCTTAATACGCCAGAGATGATAAGCGTTACGGAGATCGAGTTTGGAGAAAATCTTTGCTCCCTGCAAGATCTCGAAGGCCGATGACATCAGTGGCAAGGGATAGCGATTCTTGACAGTGATGTCATTCAGCCCCCGATAATCAATGCAGGGACGCAGAGACCCGTCTTTCTTTTTAACAAAGAAAAAACCAGCACCGGCTGGAGACGAGGACGGAACTATAGTACCAGCGTTAAGAGATTCAGACAGATAATTCTCTAACGCCTCCCTTTCAGGAGCCGAAAGAGAATAGAGTCTTCCCTGCGGGGGGGTGGTCCCCGGGAGAAGATCAATCCTGCAGTCGTACGGGCGGTGTGGAGGGAGAGAAGTGGCTCGGGAACGACTGAACACCCCCCGCAAATCGTGATACTCCTCCGGTACTCCGGACAAATCCCCTGCCTCCTCCTGAAAAACAGAAACAGAAGATACAGGGGGAATAGCAGACACCAAACAATCAACATGACATGACAGTTTCCAAGACAAAATAGAGGCCTGGGTCCAATCAATATGAGGACTGTGGAGCTTTAGCCAAGGATGGCCTAACACCACAGGAATAAACGGAGAACGAAAAACTAGAAAAGAAATAGTCTCTCTGTGATTACCAGAAACGGTAAGAGTCAATGGGATTGTCTGTCTCTGAACCCTAGGTAGGGAACTACCATCAAGGGCGAAAAGGGGGGTGAAGTTCTTTAAATAGATGAGAGGAATACCTTGCTGAAGTGCCCATTCCTCATCAATAAAATTTCCCTCTGCTCCAGAGTCGATCATGGCGGAGCAGGTGACAGAAGAACAGGACCACTGGAGGTGCACGGGTAGCGCAGTGCAAGTGCTTGAAGGGGTAACCTTAGTGATAGCGCTCGCCAGTAACCCTCCGCCTACTGACGAGCGTTGGCTTTTACCGGACATGAGGAGACGAAATGATTGCCGGCTGCGCAATACATACAGAGACGATTAGCAATCCTCCTCTCGCGCTCCTTTGGAGAGATCCGAAGTCCTCCAAGCTGCATAGGTTCGGGGCCCGAGCTCTTGATTAGGGGAGCGGAGATGGCGGGGGGCGTGGAAAAGAGAGCGACCTCCAGGCGGCGGGCTCTGCGCCGTTGATCAAACCGCTTCTCGACCCGAATCGCCAGATCGATGAGATCGTCGAGTCGGGTGGGAACCTCCCGGACGAGGATTTCGTCCTTCACTTCAGGACAGAGGCCCTCCAGAAAACGAGCGACCAACGCGGGTTGGTTCCAGCCGCAGGAGGTGGCGAGTGTCCGGAACTCAATAGAAAAATCCGGCACGGAGCGCTTTCCCTGCCGGAGAGAAGAAAGCAGTCGAGAGGCCTCCACACCATGAGCGGATCGGTCGAACACCCGGATCATCTCGTCCTTAAACTGCGAGAAGCTGAAGACACAATCCTTCTCAGCCTCCCAGTTAGCCGCTCCCCACTCCCGAGCCCGACCAGCGAGGAGAGAGATGACGTAGGCGACCTTAGTCCGCTCCTTCGCATACGTCACGGGCTGTAGGGAAAACACCACCTCGCACTGGGTAAGGAAAGAGCGGCACTGAGTCGGCTCACCAGAATAGACGGGAGGATTGTTGATCCGGGGCTCCGACGAGTCGTGAGATACCAGCGAGGTGGACGGCTGGTGGTGCATATTGTGGACCTGGCAGGAGAGATCTGACATCTGAACGGCCAGCGTCTCTACGGCGTGGCGGGTGGCGGAGATGTCCTCCTCATGTTTGCCCAGGAGGACGCCCTGATGTTCAACCGCCGACTGGAACGCGCTGCCACTCGCTGAGTCCATATCCTGGGTCAGATTGTTCTGTGATGTGGAAGAGAGGACTCAAGAGCGAGAGTGACAATCACAGTTCCTTTAATGAGACAAGGGTCGGACCACAGGTAATACAAACGGAAAGTCAATAATTAGCAACAGAGGATTCCAGTAGACTGGCAATATCACATGAACACAAATCCCCTCTGTGGTACAGATAGAAACGAACAGCAGGCAGGTGAACCAGCGGTAGGAACTGGCAACATCACACGAACACAAATCCCCTCTGAGGTACAGGTAGAAACGAACAGCGGGCAGGAGAAACTGCCGCTCGGTGACTCACGGAACTGGACACTGATGATACGCTGGAAGCAGGTAATCAGCCTCTTGCACGGAAGGTCTCTGTGGGCGTATAGATGAGCACAGGATAACAGCGGTAGAAGTATATCGCAGGGAAGATAGACAGGACAAGACAGGAGATAAACTCAGGTTTGTAGGCTTCAGAGACATCGAACAATCTGACAACAAGACAGGGCGAGAGAGGGTTAGAAGAAGCCAAGATAATGAGAGGAGATGAGGAACAGGTGGGAAGAAATGAGCGAAAGGGAAAGTGGACACAGCTGTCAGTAATGAGAGAGAAGGTGGTGAGTGTAAAAGCGTGAGTGTGAGTGTGTGTGTGTGTGTGTGTGTGTGGGTGTGTGGGTGTGTGGGTGTGTGGGTGTGTGGGTGTGTGGGTGTGTGGGTGTGTGGGTGTGTGTGTGTGTGTCCAGCAGAGGGAGACAGAGGACGAGGCAGGATCATGACAGTAATGTTTTAGATGAAGTGTAAGTTTTAGCTTACGTGTAATGTATTAGCTGAAGTGTAATGTTTTAGTTTAAGTGTAAAGTTTTAGTTTAAGTGTAAAGTTTTAGCTTAAGTGTAAAGTTTTAGCTGAAGTGTAATGTTTTAGCTTAAGTGTAATGTTTTAGCTTAAGTGTAATGTTTTAGCTGAAGTGTAATGTTTTAGCTGAAGTGTAATGTTTTAGATGAAGTGTAAGTTTTAGCTTAAGTGTAATGTTTTAGCTTAAGTGTAAATTTTTGGTTTAATTGTAAAGTTTTAGCTTAAGTGTAATGTTTTAGCTTAAGTGTAAAGTTTTAGTTTAAGTGTAAAGTTTTAGCTTAAGTGTAATGTTTTAGCTGAAGTGTAATGTTTTAGCTGAAGTGTAAGTTTTAGTTTAAGTGTAATGTTTTAGTTTAAGTGTAAACTTTTAGCTTAAGTGTAATGTTTTAGATGAAGTGTAAGTTTTAGCTTAAGTGTAATGTTTTAGCTGAAGTGTAATGTTTTAGAAGAAGTGTAATGTTTTAGTTTAAGTGTAAACTTTTAGCTTAAGTGTAATGTTTTAGATGAAGTGTAAGTTTTAGCTTAAGTGTAAACTTTTAGCTTAAGTGTAATGTTTTAGATGAAGTGTAAGTTTTAGCTTAAGTGTAATGTTTTAGCTGAAGTGTAATGTTTTAGATGAAGTGTAAGTTTTAGTTTAAGTGTAATGTTTTAGTTTAAGTGTAAACTTTTAGCTTAAGTGTAATGTTTTAGCTGAAGTGTAATGTTTTAGATGAAGTGTAATGTTTTAGCTTAAGTGTAATTTTTTAGCTTAAGTATAATGTTTTAGCTGAAGTGTAAAGTTTTAGCTGAAGTGTAAAGTTTTAGCTTAAGTGTAAAGTTTTAGCTTAAGTGTAAAGTTTTAGCTTAAGTGTAAAGTTTTAGCTGAAGTGTAATGTTTTAGCTGAAGTGTAAAGTTTTAGTTTAAGTGTAAAGTTTTAGTTTAAGTGTAAAGTTTTAGCTTAAGTGTAAAGTTCTAGTTTAAGTGTAAAGTTCTAGTTTAAGTGTAAAGTTTTAGTTTAAGTGTAAAGTTTTAGTTTAAGTGTAAAGTTCTAGTTTAAGTGTAAAGTTTTAGCCTAAGTGTAAAGTTTTAGCTGAAGTGTAATGTTTTAGCTGAATCTCTCTGCAAACATTTCTAACATTAATACTGGATTATGAGAACATATTTTACTCCAGTTAGGTTTAAGCAAATCGCTGACTCCAGACACATGCATGAAATGCTCAGCTGAGAAACACACACTTCTGCACTGCGTGTGGAAATGCCTGAAGGTGTTTTGGAGAGGCAGTTTCACTCATTTTCAGATGTATCTGTTAATCTCCCAGTGAAAGCAGTTAGGTCTCATGTTAGGTCTCAGGGGTTGAGAATAGTGTACACTAGTAACACTCGTAGACTCAGTGACGTGTGTATACTTCAAGCTGAGCATCTAAAAGCATGTATCAGAAGTGGAAAGGTCATCTATCTTACAGTGGATCAATAATGTTCTTTTGTTTGTCAAGGGAAAAGGTTACATATATTTTGAAAGGTAAACTGTCTTTGTTTTTTGAGAATATTTGGAAACACTTTCTATACTTTATTTCAAACTCTGGGTTTAGTAATAAAATAAATGAGGTAGAAAGATAATTTAAGAGAATAAATGAGGTTTTCACTCACATTTTATTACTACTAAACCATTGGTTATTTAATCATTTACTGGTTTTCTTAAATTACCCCTTTTTAAATGATGATTTGCTTTTCTTGAATGCATGGATATTTCCAACTCTAATGTGTAGCTTTCTGAAGCCTTTTTCTTTTATAGTTGATGTTTTTTTGTTTATTATTAATATTATGTAAAAGAGATCTATTTTTCTTATTGTTGTAATATACTCTAATATACAATATTATATATATATATATATATATATTATGTTCATGATCTTGATGTTTGAACGTTCAACATCTGTCAAGTCTCCTGAATGACACAAAAGTGTGCTTTGACACATTTTTAATGCACAGCATAAATGTAATTGCACTTGAATCGATTGTAGAAAACTGTCGATCACACCTGTTATGAACAATAAAATGACTGTCAAAAAGACAAACGCTGTACCATTGCAAACATTTCTCATCAGAAAACTATGAAAACTTAGGGATGTGCAATTGTGACACAAATCTTAATTGTCAATAAATAGCTTGATGCAGAATTATTATTTTTTAATTTACGTGCATATTTTGTGTGGCTAAACAACATGCCATGATTCTTCAATAGACACGTCTGTTTCCGGTTGTACATGCAGTCGATGTAAATATGTTCAACACTCTTCATGTCACTCATTATCAGCTGTACAGGAGTAAAGCGTTTCACAGGACACACTTCTTACTAGTGCCATTGAATACTTCACACGAACAACTACATCTTTTTATACAATTCACTTATTATTACTAGTTGAAGACAACTAATATAAAGTTTGCATACTGTAAATGTATGCTATATGCATTGAACTTAAAAAATACACATATTTGTATTGGTTTATAAATGCCTATAATTAAATGAAATAAAACCCCTTCACACTAATGTTTCTAAAGGGTTCATGGCAGTTGAACCGTGTAAGTCATTTCCCGAAATCTTCTAACTCACGATTGAAGACGCTTTATTGGCTTCAAGCTTAAAGTAAAGCTTTACATAGCTAAACAAACATGATATAGATAGATAGATACACATCATACTGTTGTTTCTCTCAGCCTGTGTGTGTGTGTGTGTGTGTGTGAGTGTGTGTGTGATGTGAGAAAGAGATGCACATCTGTGTCTGTGGGAACCTGGAAAACCACTCACCTAAATATGAAGAGTTGAGTGTGTGTGTGTGTGTGTGTGTGTGTGTGTGTGTGTGTGTGTGTGTGTGTGTGTGTGTGTGTGTGTGTGTGTGTGTGTGTGTGTGTGTGTTGGCGCCAGGGCTCTTTAACAATCAAAGCAGAGGGGTGTGTGCAGGGAGGAAGTCTCTGCCTGAAAATACAGGTGTGCTTGAGTATCAAAGACTGCTCTCTGAACACTAAACACACGGCACTGCAGAGGGGGAGGTGTGTGTGTGTGTGTGTGTGTGTGTGTGTGTGTGTGTGTGTGTGTGTGTGTGAGACTGCTGCATGCATCATGTCGGCCCGTAGGATTTCCTGGATTTCCATTGACAAACGCTTGTGTAAATCTGTTGCTCAGGAGTGTGTAAATATGATCTTAGCAGAGGAAGTTCCCTTCAGACAACACAAACAAAACCTCTGAAATTATCTTTATGCCCACAGTAACCTTTATCCAGTCGAGCTTTACACTTCACTGAAATAAACACACATCACAGTCTTTATCAAGCTCATTATCATGAATACAGAAACTGGATGGTTTATACGTTTGAGGAAGTTGTGTCAGATTTAACACACTTCTGGATGCAGTTTTGTGCTTAAATTATCGCTAAATAAAAACACTCACTCAATATATACAGTAGTGTGCAAAAGTGACGTCCGGCATGAAGGAAAGCTGTTCTTCACCCTCTATTCAAATATTATTATACATGTGTTCAAGAGTTTGGTAACACTTTACAATAAGGTTCATTAATTAACATTAGTTCATTTTAAATATTTAAAAAATATATTTATGTTACTGTATTAATGAATCTTTGTTAATGTTAGTCAATGAAAATATAGCTCTGCATTGTTTGTTCATGTTAGTTCACAGTGCATTAACTAATGTTAACAAATACAACCTTTAATTTTAATAATGTATCAGTAAATATTGAAATTATTATTAACTAAGATTAGTAAATTCTGTAGAAGTATTGATCATTATTAGTGCATGTTAACTAATGAACCTTATTGTAAATGTGTTCAAGAGTTTGCATATTGCGTAGTTGTGCTTGCAGTCGAGTGTTTTATTTGTGATAATAACACTATGAAACATGATTGTGAGACATAACTTTTGGCCAGACTGTCAGATAAAGACATAATGAACAAGCAAAAACAAGAAAGAACCAATAAAATATGAATAATTGATGATGGCATAGTAACTTTTTTTTTTCCTGTTCGATTTTTGTTTTTCTATGCCTTGTTTTGGATATTAAAAAAAAACCTGTATTTTGCCTTATTTTGCCCCCAAAAAATCTCAGATAAATACATGAACCAAGTGAAGTGTTGTGTTCTTCCCTTATATTGAAACATAAAATATTTTCCTCATATTATGATGTTTAATTGAACTCATCACTTTTGGACATGACTGTATACACACACACACACACACACACACACACACACACACACACACACACACACACACACACACACACACACACACACACACACACACACACACACACACACACACACATTATGACACTTCTTCCTCTGCTGGAAGTGCTTCAGATATGTCAGATGTGTCTATCAGGTTTGAACATGTTTACAGTATGTGTTTGTTGCAATGATGTGTTTCTCTGTTTGTTGACTGTCAGTCTCATCTTTCACTGCAGAACGGAAGAGTTACCTTTCGAGAATGCTTCACTTGTATTGCATAGATATTTGCTATGGGAAAACTCATTTTCTCAAGAATATTGAAGCCTTTATTTTAAAACCCTTTACCGATGGGCCGAAGAGGTGGAACCCTGGGAGTCCAGGAAAGCGGTTCTGCGCCCTGAATGTCCGTGTGCAGGGCTGAAGCAGCTGGACCAGCGGGAGCGTAGGCTCGGCCGGCGAGAGCAGCAGTGTGTGGGCAAAGATGTGCAGGCACCACTTCCTCCAGGGGGCAGTTTCTCATTCCTCTTTTCCTCTGCGCCGTCAAGTGTTGAGAGTGTCGCTGAGGTTGAAGTACGCAGGCGGGCTGAGTAGGGCTGAGGACGACGCTCACCCTGGCGCTGACTGAGACGGGGGGGCGGGGTCAACAGTCGCTGAGCCGCTGCCGGACACTGAGCCGCTGCTGAGCCGCTGCCGGTCACTGAGCCGCTGAGCCGCTGCCGGACGCTGAGCTGCTGCCGGTCACTGAGCCGCTGAGCCGCTGCCGGACGCTGAGCCGCTGCCGGTCACTGAGCCGCTGAGCCGCTGCCGGACGCTGAGCCGCTGCCGGTCACTGAGCCGCTGAGCCGCTGAGCCGCTGCCGGACGCTGAGCCGCTGCCGGACGCTGAGCCGCTGCCAGACGCTGAGCCGCTGCCGGACGCTGAGCCGCTGCCGGTCACTGAGCCGCTGTCAGTCACTGAGCCGCTATCAGTCACTGAGCCGCTGCCGGACACTGAGCCGCTGCCGGACACTGAGCCGCTGCCGGTCACTGAGCCGCTGTCAGTCACTGAGCCGCTGTCAGTCACTGAGCCGCTGCCGGACACTGAGCCGCTGCCGGACACTGAGCCGCTGCCGGACACTGAGCCGCTGCCGGACACTGAGCCGCTGAGCCGCTGCCGGACACTGAGCCGCTGCCGGACACTGAGCCGCTGCCGGACACTGAGCCGCTGCCGGACACTGAGCCGCTGCCGGACACTGAGCCGCTGCCGGACGCTGAGCCGCTGAGCTGCTGCCGGTCACTGAGCCGCTGCCGGACACTGAGCCGCTGCCGGACACTGAGCCGCTGCCGGACACTGAGCCGCTGCCGGACACTGAGCCGCTGCCGGTCACTGAGCCGCTGCCGGTCACTGAGCCGCTGTCGGTCACTGAGCCGCTGAGCCGCTGCCGGTCACTGAGCCGCTGTCGGTCACTGAGCCGCTGAGCCGCTGCCGGACACTGAGCCGCTGTCGGGCACTGAGCTGCTGCCGGCCACTGAGCCGCTGCCGGTCACTGAGCCGCTGAGCCGCTGCCGGTCATTGAGCCGCTGAGCCGCTGCCGGACACTGAGCCGCTGCCGGTCACTGAGCCGCCGCTGCCGGTCACTGAGCCGCTGCCGGACACTGAGCCGCTGTCGGTCACTGAGCCGCTGCCGGGCACTGAGCCGCTGCCGGCCACTGAGCCGCTGCCGGCCACTGAGCCGCTGCCGGTCACTGAGCCGCTGCCGGACACTGAGCCGCTGCCGATCACTGAGCCGCTGCCGGTCACTGAGCCGCTGCCGGACACTGAGCCGCTGCCGGACACTGAGCCGCTGCCGGTCACTGAGCCGCTGCCGGACACTGAGCCGCTGCCGGACGCTGAGCCGCTGCCGGACGCTGAGCCGCTGCCGGTCACTGAGCCGCTGCCGGACACTGAGCCGCTGCCGGTCACTGAGCCGCTGCCGGTCACTGAGCCGCTGCCGGTCACTGAGCCGCTGCCGGACACTGAGCCGCTGCCGGTCACTGAGCTGCTGCCGGTCACTGAGCCGCTGCCGGACACTGAGCCGCTGCCGGACGCTGAGCCGCTGCCGGTCACTGAGCCGCTGCCGGACACTGAGCCGCTGCCGGTCACTGAGCCGCTGCCGGTCACTGAGCCGCTGCCGGTCACTGAGCCGCTGCCGGACACTGAGCCGCTGCCGGTCACTGAGCCGCTGCCGGACACTGAGCCGCTGCCGGTCACTGAGCCGCTGCCGGTCACTGAGCCGCTGCCGGACACTGAGCCGCTGCCGGACGCTGAGCTGCTGCTGGGCTGTTCAACAGGAGAGGCTTCTTGTCCAGAGAAGTCAGCGAAGAGATGCATCGTTCGCTGAAGGAGATTAAATCTAATTCCTAAAGTGAAATGGGCATTTATATAGTCTTTTATAGTTTTTGTTTTTTACAGGAGGAGGCAGAAAAGCCCTAAAATCTTTTTAAAAACCTCTACCTAAACATTTAAATTTTCACTAAATTAACATACGTAAATTAATGACAATCAAACTAATATAAACCGTATAATCATTACAACAGCCAATATCAAAAGCCAGTAATTAATAATAATGATAATAATATATTTTAAGAACTATAAATAAGAATGATGGTGATATTTTATTAATAATTCAATTCAAGTTTATTTGTTTAGTGTTTTTCACAATACACATTGTTTCAAATCTTTAGAGATATGCTTGTTTGTTTTCAGTTAAACAGACACAATTACAACCTGTGCTCGTAATGATTACAATACAAAAATAATATCATATTAGAATAAAATGTGACAGTTATGCGTGTCGATCCAGAGTTGTTGCAATTTTTGCAATTAATTCTTCAAAGTTAATAATAAAACCACCTTATATTTTCATAGCACCTTTCATGCATTAAATGCAGCGTAAAATGCTGAACAGATCAGAATATGAAAACATGAAATTTTGCAAAGACTGAACTGTACACGTGAAAAATATAGCAAAATGATGTATGAAAAGGAAAACACATGTAATATACTGTGCGGTGGGAAAATGTTTGTTTGGGGGCAGATTTCCAGATTTCCTTCTGTCTGTCTGTTTGAGGTCTGACATGTTGAGACACATCGAGCAGACGCTCTGACTGTGTGTGTGTGTGTGTGTGTGTGTGTGTGTGTGTGTGTGTGTGTGTGTGTGTGTGTGTGCCAGTGACAGAGCTGTATCAATGAAAGTGTGTATGAATGAACCGTGTGTGTGTGTGAGAGAGGTGTGGCTCTCTCTGTCATAAACTCGTGCTGCTTCTGGAGTGGCGTCACACTCTTCAGGAGACGCGAGCAGGTAAAACTCTCTCATCAGTAACTTCATTATAATGTCTTTATCTTCATGTTGTTCTCAAGCTTTATTTCTATAGCGCTTTATACAGTACAGATGTATTAAAGCAGCTTCACAGTGATAGTGTTGGCAATGGTTGCTGGTTTTGTGTTGATATGAGGAGAAGTCAGTCATGTCACTGAAGATGCTGGACTCTGACAGATAAAGCTGAAGAATCAAGGCTTTTAACATCCAGGAGTATTTCCATCGCACTAAAGCTTCTTTACAGTGGAAAATGGTTCTTTAGATTTTTCAAGTTCTTCACACTAAGAACAAATAGTTGAAGACAGAAAGGTTCTTCAGGAAACAGAAATGTTTTTTTGGTCGTTTTGGAAGCTTTATTTGCAGCAAGTGTAGACAGAAAAGTCTTGTGAAGATTTAAAAACTATAAAGACTCATAAATCAACCAGATCATGATCCGCTTTGAATCTCCTGACGTCAGCGTAACTTTAAATTCAGTACGGCTAGTAAATATCATTATCATCTTAGTATGAAACCATTGAGTCTATGAGACGCTGTGTGTGTGTGTGTGTGTGTGTGTGTGTGTGTGTGTGTGTGTGTGTGTGTGTGTGTGTGTGTGTGTGTGTGTGTGTGTGTGTGTGTGTGTGTGTGTGTGTGTGTGTGTGTGTGTGTGTGTGTGTGTGTGTGTGTGTGTGTGTTTGTGGGAGGTTGTGGGTTCATGCCAGACTGTGTGTTTGCCTGTTTTCAGAGAACTTCTGGCAGACAGTTAAACCTGTTTTCATCACAAATCACAAACACACACACACACACACACACACACACACACACACACACACACACACACACACACACACACACACACACACACACACACACACACACACACACAAGCTGTCAACAGATCTTTACAGCTGGAATCTTGTGTCTTCCTGTACGTATGAACACACACACACACAAACCGATCTAAATGAACATCGTAGCCTTCTATTGCTTAATATAAAATCCATTATAATGACACAAACTTTATGTATTTTACGGATGGGTTATATGATGGTTTATATGTTTGTGTCAGATTTAACTCACTCTTGGATACAATTTCTTTCCCAGATATAGCTATATACACACACACACTATATATATATATATATATAGTAGTCAACATTTGAAGTGTTTCAAAAAAGTTCAAAGTTATCTAAGACAAGAACGGGTATTGTTCAAAATTCATGTATACCTTTGATCCACTTAAAATGTTGACTACTGTATTTATATATATCATCATTTTCTGTTGAAGTACTTCTGAAATGTGTCTATCAAGTTCAGACATGTTTACTGTGTGTGTGTGTGTGTGTGTGTGTGTGTGTGTGTGTGTTTTGAGCATCCAGGTGTGAGTGAGCGAGAGAGCTGTTATCATCAGGAGTGTGTGTGTGTTTGTGTTTTTGTGTGTGTGTGTGTGTGTGTCCTCAGAAATATAATAAAACATGTAGCGTCTCCTCACTGAAAGGCTCATCGGTCGAATAGCGATTCTGTCTGAAATCAGCAGGTTTGAATGTTTCGGTCATAGAATGAAATAACAAAACAGCAATTGCTACTTTTTTATCTCACAATTCTGGGGTTTAATGGTGCTTTATGGATTAATACTATTATGAGCAGTCCTCTCTAATAAAGTCAAACCAGCGAGTGTGTGTGTGTTTGTGTTTGTGTGTGTGTGTGTGTGTGTGTGTGTGTGTGGTTGGTGCTGAGGTGTGTGTTTTGAGATCACAGATGCATTAAGGTGGCGTCTAACTAGTCGACTCAAAACAACTTAATTGTGGTCGGTGAGTCTCACCCGCCTGAAATCTCTTCAACCCGATCCAGCCTGAATAAACCAGCATCTCAGACTCCGATTCCCGTTCAACTGAGTTAGGATGCGAATCTCGGAGGAACTTTACACTTTACTTTGAGCATGTTTGATGTAGAAAGAAACAGATTTGAGTCAGTGCAGGTAAACGGCAGAAAAACATCATCATGGATGATCGTGCTTGTGTGTTGCCATCCAAGCAGAGCCGTGTGAAAGAAGCTCACTGGTCCGAGAGAACTGGTTTCAGACTCTGGTTTAGGCCAGTAAGGTCATGACAGCGGGCCAACTCCCTGCAATGATGTAAATGAAGCTCATGTGTGTATTAGAGGTCGGTGTGTTAATGCGGGTTTGCAGACGCTCATCAGGAACTCAGAGACAGCACTTCTGCTCCACAGTGACGCTGCGGCTTTCTGTTTGAGATCAACACTTCATTTGCAGACGGAGACTAACAGTTCCACACTGCACACGGCAAAGAACTAAATGTGCACAAAAATATCTAAACGGACGAGTAAGAGAAAACACAAGCGCTCGAGATGTGCTGAAGCAGTAATATATGACCAGACTGTTTATAATGGCATTGTGCAGTGACATATGACAGATTTAATGTGTTTCTGCGTCCTATCTGCAGTTAAAGCGCTTACACTTTATTTTAATAGTCCACTTTAGACATTCTACTAACTACAAGTAACTTTTCAACTACTCTCATTAGAGTATTAGTAGACCGTTAGGTTATGGTTAGTGTTAGGGTTCGGGTGAGGAGAATAAGTTGACTTGTAGTTGCCAAGTTACTTATAGTCAGTAGAATATCTGTTGGGGGACTTACACAATAAAGAGTTATCAGATATTAAGTAGACAGTCTACTAATACTCTAATGAGAGTTTGCTGACATGTAGCTGCAAAGTTACTTATTATTAGTAGAATGTCTTAAATGGACTATCGAAATAAAGTGTTACTGTAAAAGCAGCTAACAGAATCTTTATATTAACAAAATTATGACTTTTCATATACAGTCAAACCAAAATGTATTCAGACACAGTCAACATTTCTCACATTATCACAATTTATTCGCTATAGTTTAGACAATAGTAATAAAATATGAGCAGAACTCAGAGTTTTAAATCAGTGGATATTTCACAGGTTTTGTCCGTCCTTCTGTTAGACTCTCACACATGAATTATGTTGAATATCTGTCAGCTGTTAAATTTAACTACACAATTAGAGAATACCAGTTTAGCTCCACCAGTGACCAAGCAATGCTTCATGTTGTTCAGTCTGTGTGTAAAAAGAGCATTAGCAATTACAGAAAAACACTGATCAGCTCAAAGTGTCCAAATCATTTTTGGTCCTGAATTATTTATAAATGTTACTGGTAGTCACTGTATGAATAATTTTGGGTATAATATGTCAGTTTACTTTATTTTGCTCTCCTCACTTACATACATGAACTATAGTGTCCTGCACACACCAGTAAAAAAATATCAAAAATTATATCTGGTCTGAATAATTTTTGGTTTGACTGTCTCTTTCATTTTTGTCTCCTTTTTGAAGAAGTCAATCCTGTAATGAATTTCAACAAGCTCAGAGAAAAAATTAATTCAAGATAGAGGCAAGATAAATGTTGATTATAAATGAATATTTTTATGATGTAGGAGTTTGCTTGAATTCCCATTCACTTAAAGTTAAAAAGAAGTGTCATCATTCTGCTCAGCTGATCTCAATTTTCATTTCTGTCAGGACCACTATCGTCAAAAACCATTGACTGTTAGCATACAGTTTTGATTAGCGGTTCAGTTCTGGGCAGTTTAGCATGGATAAGAGCAGGAGAGCAGCAATAACCCTCCTTAGGGTAAACAGAACAGAACCAACATGAATGTATGTAGATATCTTTAATTCATTTGAATCTACAACATAATTCGAGAATTTAGTCTGATTCAAGGGGAATCAGACTACTGAATCCTGCCTGAGACAGGTGGAGCTGGGGAGGGAGGAGGGTAATCCTGACTGAGACAGGAGGAGCTGGGGAGGGTAATCCTGCCTGAGACAGGAGGAGCTGGGGAGGGAGGAGTGTAATCCTGACTGGAGACAGGAGGAGCTGGGAAGGGAGGAGGATCATCCTGACTGAGACACGTGGAGCTGGGGAGGGAGGAGGGTAATCCTGACTGAGAAAGGAGGAGATGGAGAGGGAGGAGGGTAATCCTGACTGAGACAGGTGCAGCTGGGGAGGGAGGAGGGTAATCCTGACTGGAGACAGGAGGAGCTGGGGAGGGAGGAGGGTAATCCTGACTGAGACAGGAGGAGCTGGGGAGGGAGGAGGGTAATCCTGCCTGAGAAAGGTGGAGCTGGGGAGGGAAGAGGGTAATCCTGACTGAGACAGGAGGAGCTGGGGAGGAAGGAGTGTAATCCTGACTGAGACAGGTGGAGCTGGGGAGGGAGGAGGGTAATCCTGCCTGAGACAGGTGAAGCTGGGAGGGAGGAGGGTAATCCTGCCTGAGACAGGTGAAGCTGGGAGGGAGGAGGGTAATCCTGCTTGAGAAAGGAGGAGTTGGGGAGGGAGGAGGGTAATCCTGCCTGAGACAGGAGGAGCTGGGGAGGGAGGAGGGCAGAATCAGTCTTGAATCATTCAAACGGATGTGTTTTTGTGTGTGTGTTTTTCTGATGTTGATGTTCTGTGCTTTCGCAGGTGATATCAGATTCCCATTCACAGTCATGTGGTGATACGGTGTCTCTCTCTCACACACATACACACACACACACCATGGCGCACCCGTACGACCCCTGGTTGCGCGCCGGGCCGCCTCAGGACGAGGTAAGCGTGTCTGGCTGGTGGGACGTGCACACAGGAGCCGCGGCAGGTTGGATGGACCTTCAGGGGACTGGGCTGGGGGCGGGGCCAGGGCAAGGTGGGGCCATGGGCTCCTACACGGTCGATCCTCAGATGTGCTGCCTGCCTCCCTCAGGCTCCGCCCACTCTGGCTCCACCCACTCTGGCCTGCACTTCCCACCAGAGGGCTTCAAGATGGAGCCGCTAACGCAGGATCTGCTGCCGCTCCCGCAGGCCTCGTCGTCGTACTCCCCGGAGGAGCCGCAGGATGCCACGGGTTCTTCCACTCGGCCCAGATCGCAGCGGCGTGCGGGCGGTCGTGCTCCTGGTCAGGCCTCCTGCCGCTGCCCCAACTGCCTGAGCGCCGAGTCCCTGGGAAGCAGCGGCGGAGACAAGCGCAAGCACCTGCACAACTGCCACATCCCCGGCTGCGGGAAGGCGTACGTGAAGACGTCGCACCTCAAAGCGCACCTGCGCTGGCACAGCGGCGACCGGCCCTTCGTCTGCAACTGGCTGTTCTGCGGCAAACGCTTCACCCGCTCGGACGAGCTGCAGCGCCACCTGCAGACGCACACTGGTGCCAAGCGCTTCGGCTGCAGCTCGTGCCCACGCGTCTTCCTGCGCGCTGACCACCTAGCCAAACACGTGCGCGTGCACGAGACGCCATGCCAACCGGCCGAAGAGACTCACCAGGCGACGGGGAGCAGCGCCAGTGCGACGTCACTGCTCAGAGTCAAGACGGAATCAGAGAACGGCGACGACGACACACCGAATGGCTAATCGCTCAACGGTTCTGATAAACGAGACTCACAGATGTGCCGTTCTGAAACCGACTGATATGAACTATATTCAAATCTGTAAATGATCTGTAGAAGGTGGCATTATCATGTAACATGTTACCTAATGCTTTTTATTTCTTCAGTTTTATTTATATTTGTACATTTTGTGTTTCAATCTCTGTTGATTAACTTAAAGATGTTGTGTGTGTGTGTGTGTGCGTTTTTATGTAACTGTAATCTCTTGTAGTCAGGATATGTAATTAGTTTGAATAAATATAAAGCATTTTGATAATTTTTAATGTCTTGTGAAAGTGTCATAAAAAACATCAAACAATAAACAGATTAGGCAAAATCTCATTCAATTAACTAATTTATTATACTATGATTGGTCATTTTTTCACCTGACCACCAATCTTCTATACAAAGGTTATACTTACAGATCACTTTGATTTGAGATTAAAGAAACAGTAAATATACAAATAAATGACACAGTATATCATGAAAAGGGTTATTTAAATAAAGTACAAATTAAGTCAGTAGACAAAAGACAGACAACATTATCATACAACATCATTAAAAAATGTACGAATCTTCCGTTTTAAAGTCTCCTTCAAAATTACCATGCTCAGATTCCTTTGTTTTCTTGAATTTCATGAGAACCACCATCATATTTTCATACCTTTCAGGATGTTTTCGGTTATAAAACCCACTCTACAGACAAACACACATTCGGATTGGCTTGAGAATTTGAATCTTACCTTCAGCAGCAGGATCAATATGATAATGAGCAGGATGACCCCGCCCCCTGCACCAGTGCACACGATCAGCATTAGACTGGGTGGAACGACAAACTCCGCCCTCGGTTGGGTCACACCGGTATGGAGAGTGATATACAAACCACCGTTGACCAAAAGGGTGGGAGACTTACAGTGGAGAATCCTACAAGGTATTGTGGCTTTCAATGCTTTTATTCTGTTATTAATCCCAATGTAAGTGTAGATTGTCCTTTTCGATTGCAGAGGGAAACAGTTTATCACTGTTTTTTGGATTGTAGCAGACTGTGCTCTTTTTTACCAGTTGTTACAACAAATGTTTGTGAGGTTTAAAGAAAAAAATTCTAAGCATTTCTTTATTCTTGGTTTCAAAAACATCCGTCTAACAATAAACAGACCCACCAATATCACATATTATAAACTAATTTATTTGTAAAATTATTGAATATTAATTTCTTTTCTTTCAAAAATATGAATATTTAGAATAACAAGACGAGGACCAGCTTTTACATCACAAGCTTAAGACCATTAAACTAAACATACTGAACACACAATGATCCTCAAGAAAACATTATCATACAACTAGAACATTAAAGATCATTAACAATGTTTATATCCTTCCAAACAAACATCTTCACCTTAATTTACTTGCTGAAAATAAACTGTGGTTTTATTCGTCAGTGTTTGGTGGTTCAGGACTGGGATTCGTCTCTTTCCCTCCGTTCTCTTTCTCTGCGCTGTCGTTCTCACTGACTCCCCCGTTTTCTTTAGCATTCGTGTTCATGAGAGGAGAGTCTTCAACCGTAGTTGGATTTTCATCCTCTGAGGGAACCTCTGAAGGAGCCTCTGAGGGAAACTCTTGAGGACGCTTTCGTTTAAAGAACCCACACTACACACAAACACATACAGATTGGCTTGAGAATTTAAGAGGTGATTGATGACATACGGTGTGAGGTGATCTGATGGGTTCTCACCTTCAGCAGCAGGACCAATATGATTATGAGCAGGATGACCCCGCCCCCTGCACCAGTGCACACGATCAGCATTAGACTGGGTGGAACGACAAACTCCGCCCTCACGGCAATCTGTGGGGAACAGAGAGAAACTCATCACAACCAACTTTACAAATGCTTATCATCTTGAAATGATGGATGAAGGAGTGAGATGTGGGTACCTGTGATTTGTGAGGGTCGTCCTGCAGAGTGAAGAAGAAATAGTTAGAAATATGACGGGACAGTGTCTGTATCTGTAACACTGTAAGAGTGACGTCAGTCACAAACTCCTGCAGGTCTGTGTTAAGAATTCAGGCCGACACTGACAATCACACGCTGATCAGCACAAGTGCCACATCAGTTATGGAAAAGGTACATATTTCTTTCACTCATCACCTTCAGGCCGGTCGACGTCTGGTTGTAGCGGCTTCTGTTGTAGTGGAGCTCGGCGCTGATGTCCAAGACAAAATCCTCTCTGAACTCGTGGAAGGAGTATTTCTACAGCAGAAAAAACAGAGTCTGATTTCAGAGTTATTCCATATTAAACTGGTATTTGTTTGTCTGTGTTCGTCACTCACGCTCTCGTATTCCTTCACGTTCTGGAGAGCTGCGTCTGCCGTCAGGATGAAGTGAACTACTGAAGATTTCTGCAGATCAAACTGACCACACTCGAACTTCCCACAGTGACCGCCCTGAAACATCAACACAACACTGAGAACTGAAACACTGACACCAATAAACCAGAGAATCAACTGAACTAAACAGATGAAATCCAATAGACAGAAGATGCGTTTACTGTGACTGCTTGTGATCAGATCTTAAAGAGATCGTTCACCCAAAAATTATCATTCATCATTTATTCAGCCTCATGTTGTTCGAAACATGCATGATGTATGATTTTCCTTTTATGTGGTTTGACCTGTTTTCTTGTAAACTCTAATGGGTTAATGTTTCAGACTTGCATACTATGGTTAACCAAAATCATATGTTTAGTTTCTATAAACTCCAATCTTCGTTCCCCATTTGTTAATTTACATTACATTTTGCTAACTTTGTGACGCATGGGTATTATAAGAATCTTGAAAGTTCTTTCTCTTAATCACCCAATGAAATTACAGATTAAAATCCCCTGCTAGAAAACAAAGGGTCGAAAACTTTCCCTCCAAAGGAAACGACTTCGTATTGGCTCAAACACCTCCAGAGGGTGTGACATCTTCACGCTTTAAAAATCACTGATCACAAGATCAGCACTCTCTTGCTTCGCCCTCTCTCTACTCTTGCTTCTTGGTCTCTTACTCTCTTGGTCCTTCCTGAGAAGTCCTGATGTGAAGATGATGCTGAACTAGAAGTCCCCCAAGCATGTGCCAGGCTGCGGCCTCGTCTTTCCATTCACCAAAGATCCTCTGACTCACACTGGTTCTCTCTCATCAAGAACACATCAGCAAAGATCAACTGGAGCCTCAACAAATTGCATCAGGGCAGTTTAATTCAAATGGGCGAGACATGCAAGTATCAAACTTAGTCTCATTATTTGATACATTAAGTATCCTTACCCCTTTTTAAGAAGGGCGTTAGAACTAAACTGATGGTTTGCTCAGGCTGATGATCTGCTGAATTTCCAACAATGCTATAACTTCATTCTTTCCTGTATTCTGCTTCTGCTCTCTTTCCCTTGGTAAACTGTATGCATGTATGTATGTGTATGTTAGAGTAGTTTAAATGTTTAGTCTAGTTAATAAAGTCTTGTTCATATCACACTTAAAGTTGTCCGTGTCTCAAGCTCATATCCAGAGTCACTAATCATATCGATTTTGACTACTTGGGATTCAAATTAATTAACCAAGCATTAATACCATTGATCAGTCCTACCAAACGTGGATGTTTTTTTCACTAAGAAACAAACATTGTTATGTTATTTGATTGATATTGTGAAGCTGCTTTGATGCAATTTATATTGTGAAAAGCGCTATATAAATACACTTGACTTGACTTGACTTGCTCTTAGTTGTACTCAGTAGTAAAGACATTTCCCATGCCACGGAAATATACATTTGTATAAATAAATTAATAACCAATATTGAGGGTTGACAGGATGAACTGAGTAATTGGTTGTAATGTTAATGTAGCTACATCAAGTTAATCAGATTAACTGATCCGAAAACTCATAATCAATTATAACAATTTATGATTGGTTATTCATATTTCATAGAGCTAATTCCCTACAGCAGTAATGACTTTATTAACTTTTTTAGTTGCAAGATGGATTATATTAGGGAGAAAATTATAACTATGCATCCGTCTACTACAGTATCGCATCAGGCAGTGCATTGTAGTCTCCCTGAAGATAAATTCCATTCATTTATTGCTATAGGAGAGAAAGAATTGCCTAACCTCTTTAAATCATCTAAATCGGGAACATGTATGTTAGACCCGATACTGACTAAGCTACTGACTAAGATACTGACTAAGCTACTTTCTAGCATCTGTAAAACCGCATTCTTCCATCTTAAAAATATATCTAAACTACGACATATGCTTGTAATGACAAAACATTTTTAAGCCAAAACATTTTTTGTCACATACAGCAAACATCTCCTCACTATCCGCTGGCTGCCTGTCCCCTGAACACACTGTAAAAGACGTGGTCTTGGCAGACGCCCCAGGCTCCACAAACGGCAACAAAAACAAACTGGGCTAACCCGCACCACGAAACATATCAAACTGTTCCAGCCAATAACAGACCAGAAGGGTTTGGGGGTGGGTTTGGGGGGTTAGTGCGCGGAGGAGGGAGGGTCGAGCTAGCCTCTGTTTTGTTTGACAATACTTTAAACGTCAACAAGAAGTGACGTCACCCGACATCGCTTAGAGCACCTTTAATAAAGGTGACTTGACTTGAGAGTGAGTAAATGATGATAGAAGGATCATGTTTTGTGTGAACGATTGCTTTAACAGCAGCTGTAAAAGGGTCTATGATCTCTTACTTGCGGTTTGATGAATCCACACGGCATTGAGTTCTGTAGAGAAGAACAGAAGATGTTTATTCAGCAAAACACATGCTGGTTTGATGGCATGAGCTGATGAACGAGTGACGCACCTCCTGCATGCTGAAGATCTGAGGGGTTAAAGTCACAGGTGTAGTTTGACAGGGCAGGGTGAGCTTGAGCGACACCGGCAGACCTTTAACACCCAGATTCTCCACCTGTGGACACAAACACACAGACACACAGCAATCTGATCACGTCAAGCCCAAAAACAACATGATGAAGCTGTAGATGTGTGTTTGACTCTGACCCTGTAGACGATGTTGAGAGGTTTTGGACCTCTGTCCTCCAGAGAGAAGTTCAGATACGTCACAGAGACTTCAGCCGCCCTGACAAACACACAACAACTCAATAACTTCTGTGTCAATCATATGTTTTTCTGTAATTTTAATATAATGTTAATGTCTCAGTGAATTAACTGCTGATAATAAAACAGAACAAAACTTTTCCTAAGATAAAGACATTTAGATTTGTAGAATTTTCAATCATTCAGAGATGAAGAGCAGAAACAGAAGAAAAGAAGTTAAATAAATGCCACTCACAGACTGATCGCCAGATCAACAGCGAACTGAACCGGGACGCTCCTCCTCACCGCCGTATCGCTGGTGTTTCCATTATTATCACTGTGAACAAACATACAGAATTTACTCATGATTGAACATGAAGTCATGCTTCTTAACCTTCATAACCTGGATCGCGAGCGCACATCTCTGCTGAACATTACTGATATGAAACGGCCCTGAAAACACACAAATCTATCAAATTCAGCCTCATTCACCTGTTAGCGGTGATCATCATCTCCATCCTGTCGGACCAGCCGTAATCCCATTTCGCCATACGAAAGGTTGCCAGAAACTGAGTCTAGAAGACAGTAGAAATCACAGTTGTTGGTAGAATTGCCAAGAGAATGGTTGAAAAACATTAACCTCGTTATCATCTCATATTTTTGTGAGCGGTGAGCGGGCCGGAGAACGAGCGCGTTCCCGTGAAAATAAAACAGCCGTTATTCCTCTGAGAATCTCCGCAGGATCCATTACTAGTTTCACAGGTAATTTACACATTCCTTTGATTTACAGATTGATTTTTTACAGAGTAAAAGACTTGGGAAAGACATAATCTATGGCATATTAAATTTTAACGAGACCCTGTAGTACTGACTCTATGACAGGAGTGGAAATTAATGCACCAAAATCAACACAAAAGCTCACAAAATTCAAAATATTAGGCGAAAAATGCCCCTGTATTAGTTCTCTTCACACACACACACGCACACGCACGCACGCACAGACGTACACCACTTAAGCAATATAACACGAGCAAGAGTTCCAAAAATAACAGCACAAGTGCAAATTTACATTGATTTTACACAATAGTTAAAGGGACAATAAGTAACTTTTTGGGTAATTTATAATCTAAAATCAATATTTGTATTCATAAATATGTCCCCAATGGTGTACAAATACTTCTGCCAATTATCTGATTTATCCTCGTAAACGAAGAATTTATTATATTTATATACATGGGACGGGTAAGTCCACGGAGGCTTCCATGTAGTTCCACCATCTTGAAAAACTATAATAGCAGAGAGGGACAAAAAGTACGCCAACGCGTTTCCACAACGCGTTATCGTTCAGAGCCGCAGCGTGACGTAACTGAAAGTAGCAGAAGCGGAGGAGCAGAGCAGTGAGAGGCGCTTGTCACTTTTATTTTTAATGGTGGACCATACCTATGCCGAGCCACTGGATAAGAAATCCTCTTCGCCAAAACAGACCAAAAATGATCGTAAAAGGAAACGTGACCGGAGGATACAAAAAACACGAGTGAAGGTCGGGATTGATTTTCCCGGTGGAAAGAGCTGATGCAGGAGAAAGATGTCAAAAGAGACGCTGAAGTCCTGCTTTCTCCTCGACAGGTAAATCAATGTTACAGTCTTAATTACAAGTTTTTTTTAATTGCTTGGTTGTTTACTTTATTATATAGACAGAAGAACATTTACAGTTAAAAGGGCTCTTTGATGAATAGCAGATATTGAGTATAGAGAAGGCACTAAAAAAAGTTTGTAAGTTTACTTTTGTAAGCTAGAAATTCGATACAAATATATTTTAATAGAGCATATGATTGTTCTTGCATTGTTTGCATAGCTAACTCTACATCAGTTTTGATGTTATCTGATATTTTCTGTTATTTATCATTTATACTGTGACCTCACATTGAATAATACAGACGCATGAATTCTGTCTGTAGCTCTTGTAGCTGCCGGCATCTTTGTGGTCGTTGTATTGACACTCACTCTCCTCCTCTTCCACCTCCTCGCCTAGATCCCACTGATCCACTGCCTCTCTGCCCTCCTCCTCTACCTCTAACATTACTTCTCCCTACTGTTGAATCATCTGATGATGATATCTAACAATGCACATACTTCAAAAAAATATAACGAGTCAACAAGGCATAATTACAATAGTTCATGTTTTTGACACTCATTACTTCGTACTGTAACATTCGTTTGTTCGTTGTGTCAATTTGAAGTTTATTTGAAATAACAAACCTGTTCACCCGAGGGAAAACTCGACGAAGTGCTATTAGAAGACATCCTGTCATAGCTTGTTGGTACATAACGGCTACCGTAGATGCAACACGCATTTGAAAACGTGAGGCGCTGGAGAGCACAATTCGTTTGAATGCAAAATACAATGTCACCGCTAGATGGGAGTAATTCTTACCTAGTGTCCCTTTAAATAAAAGAAAGCAGTTAATAAGTGGCTCATATTTGAAACACAATATTGTCAATATTATTTAATTTTGATTTATTTCACCAACGAATGTCGTTCGAAACAAAGTCACAGAACCATTGCACATTTAGCAACACAGTTCGAATGAATCGCGGGTTTGAACGAGTCAAAGATGAATCACTCATTAAGACGGCGACTTGACACCACGTAATGGCGGATTTAGTTTTAGTAAAGTATAATATAAGTATTTGTTCCATTTCAAATTACAATATTGAAAATGTTATTTTTCAAACATAAATTAATCAATTTAATTATGCCATTGTAACTGCAGTGTAAATGCCACCTTTGAGCTGCATTAAACAATCTGGGTAAATACATATACATGCCACTTCTGAGCCACTTCTACAGCGCAAACATGGATTATGTTGATACCAATTTCATTTTATAATAGCATTTTAATTCAAGTAACTGATTACATTTAAAAATCTTACATAAAATATGACTCTTTAATAAGGTTAAAAACGTTCCCCTTAAAATGTAAAAAAACTGCCCTTGAAAGTAAATGTAAGGATATATTTTTCATTTCTGTCACTGCCTTTTGACTGTATGTGTTAATTGATCTCCTCATGCTGATAGAGATGTGAAACTAATTGCTTCTGCATGTTCATCTGTTGTTACATGAGGAAAGACACTACAGTCTGTCAGAGTGTGTGTGTGTGTGTGTGTGTGTGTGTGTGTGTGTGTGTGTGTGTGTGTGTGTGTGTGTGTGTGTGTGTGTTACCGTGGTGCCGCTGCGGTACACTGGTAGATTGATTCTGCAGGTGGTTCTGTTCATAGCACCGATGTCACGATCACCACAGCTGCTTCGAGTCCGGCTGGGCTGTTTGTTACACACACACACACACACACAAAATTTATATAATACTTAAAGGCCAATTGACACTCCACCGAAAGACACCAACCAACGCAGACAATTACCACCAGATTACACTACGACACTTTTCAGACATTCCACGACCCAAAAAACATCTGAAAACATTCTGAATTACACACAACTGTAATATCAGTGTTTTACTAGAAATTAAGTTCTGTCATGAAACTCTAGATGGCGCAGGCTGATAGGTCTTTAACTCATTTGGTAGCGATCGCATCATCTATATAGCGCAGCTGATTGATTGCTGTTGCATCAGTGGTCAATATGGAGCTAATAATATGACAAAATGATTTGAATTTGAATCGTGTAGATTTGAATTATTTGCAAGTGTAATCTAACAAAATTGAATTTTAGGTGGTAGTTTAAATAGTTCTGAATTTGAATTTTTTTAAACGAATATTGAACATTTGAAATTTAACTAATCGATACAGCACACCCTCTCGTATACCTTATGCTTACATGTACAGTCTAGACCGGACGCGAGCGGTGTTGCGTCGCGCCGCTCGCTTCCTGTCTGTGTAGTAGACACGGTGGCGTTCTAATCAATTTTACACCAAATATAGTTTAAAAAAAACACCAGAGACCAACTAGACAAATGTCTCACGTGCTGAAAGCGCTAACCTAACATATAAACACAAAATCCTTCATGTTTAAGAATCACTGATCAGAGTCAGAAAGTGGCGACCTCTTGATCCACCACCACGGTCGCGCTGGAAAACTTCTGCAGTCCCTAATTGGCCAAAATGCTCTGTTCGACTTTTCTGAGATCATCTACTCTTCCCTGTGGATGACCTGTGACCTACTTTCTGTAAGATCTGGATTTTTGAGTTTGAATTTTTGAGATTGAATTTTAGAAAACTGAATTTTAAGTTGCGAATTTCTTCATCTTGAAAACTTGAATCTGTATTTTTTTTAAACTGAATATTTTCAGTATAAGAATTCAGAACAAAAAAACGAGCTGTTTGAAAACACGTCTATAAAATTCAGCCATAAAAACATTTCAATTAGTTACATTTCAAATGTTCAATATTCGTTTAAAAAATTTCAAATTCAGAACTATTTAAACTACCACCTAAAATTCAATTTTGTTAGATTACACTTGCAAATAATTCAAATTTACACAATTCAAATTCAAATCATTTTGTCATATTATTAGCTCCATAGGCCAATGAACTGCGGCTCAACATCCAAACAAGCAATGGTAGTGTTGCTGTTAGCGGTTAGCTGTAATGGTAATGTCCATTACCATTACAATCTCTATTACCATACCAATCTCCAGAGAGTTGTCATGACAGATTTTTTTTTTAAATTGCAGTTGGCTATATGCACATCATGCTTAATGTATTAAAAAGTGATAAGACTTATTTGAGTAGCAGAATGAAATCGGATCAATTGTGTTGTCTGTTGAAAGTTTATCAGTTAATTATATATATCGCGTTTAGGTACTGTAGCCTATATTTCAGCTGATATTTCGATTTTAATGCCAAAAGCATTTTCAAACGTTTTTTTTTTCAGTTTTTGCCAGTCATTAGTTTGATGTGCGGTCAGCGGTACCTTAACGGTGTCAAATTTAGAGAGCGAGAGGCCTTCTGGGTAGTGCAGCACTATGCTGGTGTTGAAGGAGTCGTCGCCCGGGTTGGCCAGCGATACGAGGACAGTGAAATGAGCTTGATTCACCACCACTAACGTGTCGTTCCTGAAGAACAAACCAAACGCAGAATCTACAACACATTCTCATGTTTAATTCAAATCAAGAAGAATGGAAATATCCAGAAGCATTTACAGACAAACATTTACATCACATTAGTATCATGTCTGATGTATCTATCAGTGGTTTCTCACGTAAAACTGAAGTTCAGCTTCAGATCGGCCACACAGCTGTTGTTTGAATTACAGTTCCTCTGAAACGGCACCTAGTCACATACAAAACAGAAACTTTCATAGAGCTTTTGCATGTTGCAGAAACTTTATACAGTAAAGCTGAAGGACCTGATATTTCTAGACAGAAAAAGACATGGATTTAACAAGCCTAGAGTGTATCAATTGTGATGTCAGAAGTTCAGCTCACCTCGACATACTCCTCTGTCCTGCTGTGGATGTCAAGGATAGCCGTGGAGTTTACAGAAAGCATCTCGGTTTGTGAGAAATTGATTCGTATCTTCAGCGGAGACACAGTGTCTGCAATGCAGCTCTAAAACAAACACATAATTTGCTGTTAAACCGAAGCTGCTGCGATTGGCTGAAGCTGTGATAGTGAAGCGTACCGGCATGAAGATGGGGAATCTGAAACAGGAGATCCCAGAATCCAGCAGGACGAACTTCTGCAGAGTCTTGGACGACGTATTAGTCTGATAGAAGAATCCTCGATTGATTATTCTCATCACATCAACATTCAGGTTCAGAGAAACATTCAGGTTCTTCTTGAGAGATCCTGAGAGAGATGAGAGGGGTAAGACATATGTGGGCCATTCTCTTCATGTCACAGAGACTCTGAGATGTCTTTGACGTTACCCCTGCTACTGGTCTGCTCGTTCACTGTGAAACACGAAGTGAGATTAAACGCATTTAACGTTTTTTTACTCGGGCATTCAAAGTAGGTCAGATCGATGTCATTGGGACTGAAACTGAGCTGAGCAGATACAGACATCACAGGCCGAGCCCTGAGAAGAGAGAGAAAAGAGTTAATAGCTAATGATACAGTGAGACTAACTGGGGCTAGAAAAACTGATATTTAGTTTGCTCAAATCATTGCAAATTCTCCAAACTAAAGGTTCAATTACAAACTGGCTCTGTTTCTTTTATTTTGTAAATGTGTTGTGAAATGTCCTACTTGAGCAGCACGATCCCTCCTTTAGCTCCGATCACGACATCTGTCAGATTATCATCGCTCATGTCCATCTGACCGGACAGAGACACTCCAAACTGCTGCAGACCGGGCAGAACCGAGCGCGCTGGGATCCGCTAGACACACACACACACACTAAAGCGGTTCATCTTTGTACACGTTTATCCTGCCATGTCTGTCTGTTTATCAGAGAACATTGGGCTCGTCTGGGATTCTGGGTTAAACTGGGCACAAATACAGTGTTTGGGATTGAGGAAACTAAAGCAAACTCTCACCTGAGGATCGTGTTCTGTGTTTATTCCATGTGTCCTGTCGCCCAGGTAGATGTAGACGACTCCCTCCCCTTCGTTCTCAAGCGGCGCCCCGACTGCCACATCTGACAGGCCGTCCCCATTCAGGTCGTTTAGTGAAGCCAGAGATGCAGCAAATCTGCCGGTGTTTGACTCGTTCAGTGTCTTCTCAATGGACTACAGAGAGAGAAAGAGACCATAATCTTTATTAGTCTGCACATGACCTGCGCCAAAACAATGTATTTCCATGACTTTAATGCGATAGCCCGTCACCGGGAACCCATTACAATGGCAATCCCCTCGGAGCAGGGTTGGACAACTTCGTTCCTGGAGGGCCACTATCCACAGCTCCAACCCTAATCACACACACCTGAACCAGCTAATCAATGTCTTCAGGATAACTAGAAAGCTACGGGCAGGAGGGTTTTATCCGTGTTGGGGCTAAACTCTGCAGGACAGTCTCCCTCCAGGACTGAAGTTGCCCATCGCTGCACTGGAGTAACTTAATAGTGATGACTAGCAACCTTCCAGTCACAGTAAACACATGTGTTTCTGTACTTACTAATGGAGAATGTTGTGAATCTGTCCATACCTCCTCTGATAAAGCATAGACGTACAGCCTCCCTTCTGCCCTCGGCTGAGACTGGTGAAATAACGGAGCTCCGACCAGAAGGAAATCTGACTCTCCATCCGAGTCCACATCCAACAGACTCAGAGATGCGCCAAAATACGAGCCTATCTGATGCCAAAAATGTAACAAAATGAATGTAATTGCTGAAGAATGTTAAATGTTCACAGAATATGAAGACAACATGTGCCACCAACACTTCACAAACACAGTCACACAATACTCCTGCCTTCATGTTGAACACTAGAAACTGAATCGGTCTGTGTAGAAGTGATTTGACTCGTGTTTTTTTTTTTTACTAGTTGCTAGGGGTGGTTACTAGGGTGTTGCTAGCCAGATACTAAGTGGTTGGTAGGTGGCCGGTGAGGATTTCGAGATGGTTTCAATGGTTTCAGTGTTTCTAAGTGGTTGCTTCTTCCGTAGGATTTGTAAAGCTCTGCTCTTGCTGATGGAGAGTGTTAATATCGTGTCAGAGGGTTCTTCTTCACTAACTTGTTCTCCGGTGATGTTCCTCATCACTCTCCATTTGTTTGCATGCTTGATGAAGAGGGTCACCAGACCCTTGTGTTCGGCCCGCGGCGCCCCAGAGAGCAGAAGAGAGACGCCGCCTCTCATTCCCAGGACAGCAGAGTAACCTGAACATCATCCGCATCATTATAACATGCACAGACACATCACATCAGACAAAGAAGGACCAACAGCTTCAACATACCCATGTACGAGTCTTTACTGACAGATGGATCCTTAATCTCAGTCTCTTTAAATCCAGATCCTGATCCCGTCACTTCATACAGAGATCCACGCCAGTCATTAGATCCAACCGAACCCACAATCATAGAGTCCTGAAACACACGCAGCAGTCTCAGCTTCAGTCTCAGCTTCAGTCTCAGCTTCAGTCTCAGCTTCAGTCTCAGCTTCAGTCTCAGCTTCAGTCTCAGCTTCAGTCTCAGCATCAGACTCAGCATCAGACTCAGCATCAGACTCAGCATCAGACTCAGCATCAGACTCAGCATCAGACTCAGCATCAGACTCAGCATCAGACTCAGCATCAGACTCAGCATCAGACTCAGCATCAGACTCAGCATCAGACTCAGCATCAGACTCAGCATCAGACTCAGCATCAGACTCAGCAGCATCAGTCTCAGCAGCATCAGTCTCAGCAGCATCAGTCTCAGCAGCATCAGTCTCAGCAGCATCAGTCTCAGCAGCATCAGTCTCAGCAGCATCAGTCTCAGCAGCATCAGTCTCAGCAGCATCAGTCTCAGCAGCATCAGTCTCAGCAGCATCAGTCTCAGCAGCATCAGTCTCCAGTCTCAGCTTCTCAAAAGTCTTAAAAACAGCTCTTGCGATCTGATTGATTTGATCTGCTTTACGCAATTTTTCAGTGTCTGTGTGCGCAGGTTTTTATTTGCGACATTTGAGTGATTGGTGGCATTGAGTCTTTGAAAGATGTCCAGAGATTTTGTTTTTTATGTTTAGCAGTAAGTAAACCAGATCGGTGGTGCTCTGGTTTTACTTCAGGACCCAGATTTTACATCAAGTGGCAACCCAGCACTGATTATTGTATTGTAAATTTCTCAATCAGCTCGCTATAGTGTATCACCCATTTCTACGGCCGTCACAGAGTCGTAACTGCTCCAGGGCACATGATGCATTCACAACCTACACGTTCCCACAATGCACCAATCAACTGCATTTTATTTTAGGAGATTCTATAAACTACTTTTATACAATAACATGAACTATTCCTTATAAGAAATTGTCCTTTTTAACTTACATATGGCATATTTCTAACCTTGTGGTTGAGGACACTGAATCCACTCTGTGATAACTCTTTCTGTCTGTCTTTGCTGTTTGTGTCCTTTGTCCCTGAAACCACAGAAGGAAAACTCTTAAAATCATCAGTGGATTCCTCATTAGCTGCTTTTATTTAAAACGTTTTACAGTATGTCCATTTTCTTTACGCTTGCATTTTACCTTCAATGTTGTAGATCTTTATTTGCAGATTGTCAAGAAGTCCTCTGAGTCCATTGTAGTTTTGAATGTAGAAGGTGTTGTTTGGTTGTGAAGCCAGCTGAGCGAGTGTGTATAAGTTAACCTTTCCCACCTGACATGAACAAAAATGTCATTAAGTCTGTCTGTGCAAAAACACTTTTAAAACGTATGTGTAACAGAGCAGGCTCCTGCACCACCTCCTCTTTACCACCGGAGGGAGCCGTCTCCAGAATATTAACTTCAATCACCGAACTTCAATTCCCATCATGCCTCATACCTGGGACTGATTACATTCACAGCTCAGCACTCATATAAGCCTCATTCACACACTCATTCAGTGCGAAGTCTTGATCTGCCCTGGCCATCATTTCTGAGCGTTATTACCTGTGTTTGATTTCAGTGTTTGACTTTGGATCGCATACTGTTGCTGACCCCTCTCTGCCTGCCTTGACCTGTTTATTGGACTCTGATTCTGCCTGTCTTGACCCATTGCCTGTCTACCTGGTTTGTCTCAGCCTTGCCTGTTCTGTTCGGGTTGCCGTTGTGTTACCCTGCCTGTCTTGACCATTCTAAATAAAAGCTGCAAATGGATCCTCCTGACTTCGCCTCTTCACAACAGAATGAGTTGAAACAGCTGCTACAACATAATTTATTGAACTTGGATGTTTGTTCTTGAAAAATGGAAACAAACTGTGATAAATCTGTAATAAATTAGTGCTTGTAGCACTTGTCACTTAAAGTCAAGTCACATTTATTTATACAGCGCTTTTTACAATAAAGATTTTCAAAGCAGCTTTACAGAGATTACAGGAAAATACACAGATTGTTTCCAGAAGAAAATAGCATCAAAGTCCAGCTTAAGTAAGCTCAGTGATGTTTCATTTTTGTTGTAAAAAGGTTATTAATTTAGTTAGTGTGTGTGTGTGTGTGTGTGTGTGTGTGTGTGTGTGTGTGTGTGTGTGTGTGTGTGTGTGTGTGTGTGTGTGTGTGTGTGTATATAAAACCATGATGATATCGTCCAGCTCAATTGAGTTCTCATATAATGGTGTCAATGCAGGCAGATCAATAATATTGTTGAAATTAAATTAAATGTTAAATTTAATGTCCCCAACTAAGCAAGCCAAAAGCAAATGGCAACAAAGGTGAAAAAATGTGGAAAAAGCCGACAGTGACAGGAATCAAAACTCCAACAGTGACATAATGGAGAAAAACCCTTGGTTTTTGCTTGGCTACTGCAGTTGAATTTTCCTATTGGAAGTTGTGGTGGCCGGTGACGTAAGCAGCCACCAGTTAACCACGCCCTTGCCTAAAGAGAGACGTGTCTTAGGTGCACGCCCCCTCCACTGGGCCCCGCCCACTTTTCCAGCATTTTTCAAATATTGCCAGTGGGTGGAGTCAGGCTCTGACCAGGGGTTTAGTTACCCTTTAAGGAAACTCACCCCAATGATGAAGCGGAGGATATTTTGCTCATCGCATCTTTTGAGGATATTTTCATCATCATTATCACTGGGGTCTCCATCTGTGATGATCACCAGGGCTTTCTGAGCGTTGAGATCGGCTCCAGACAACACGTTATTCAGGAGATTCTTTCTGGTGACGTAATAAATCATAAATAATGACACATAAACATGTCGATCAGTTGATCTGTTGATCAGTCTCAACATGCCTCTTTTCTTTCTTCACCAATGTGAATTAACTTCTATTTCATAGAACGACAAAAGTCCAACTCCAGTGTGTTTAACAGACCAGAACTAAAGAGCAAAACTAGGAAAGAGCCATCTTTAAGACTGTTCAAGTCTGTTTCTCTTAAAGTGTAAATTCAGTGAACATTCATAAACAAATGAAGATTTCACTCACAAGACATAGTTGATTGCTCCGTGTGTGTTTGTGAGTTCTTTCATGTGTATCTCTTTCGTGAGTTTGTCTTCAGCAGAGCCATTCTGATAGTCGTTGAAGTCAAACACAGTTCTGTGG
This sequence comes from Meda fulgida, assembly GCA_030578275.1. NCBI lineage: Eukaryota > Metazoa > Chordata > Actinopteri > Cypriniformes > Leuciscidae > Meda > Meda fulgida. The sequence continues at coordinate 42,259,926 of CM060616.1, read as the reverse complement.
TAACTTGAAAACTGGACAGCAGCAAACTGACACACAAAGACAAACAAGCACACGTGCAGTTAATATCATTAGCAAACTATAGATGATTACATGTCAATATTTCCACATTAATAGTGGTGGATTGATTTACCTTTATGGATGAGTTTGAAAGCTTTCTCATAACATCTTTAATGAATTTTTTGTTCATTTCAAACTCGTGAAATTTCATACTGCTGGATCCGTCAAAGAGAAACACCAGATTGACTTCTCTCTTCGTGCATTCTGCAGAAATACCACAAGATATGGAAACATCCTTTATCCCAACTTCTTTTAGCAATCAAACCATAAATTATTGACAAGATGGCAAATAAATCCATATATTTCCTAAGTTTTTAACATAATATCTTTAGTCCTGTCTTTAGTCTATAATTGAGTTGTCAATAATCATCACAGCCACTAGAATGTTAGTAAGAACCCAACACATGGTTTACAGTATTACAGACTGAAATATTTAAAAGTGTCAGTGTCAGACTCGTCAGACCTTGGTAAGCGGCGGTAAAGTTTGAGACGGTCTGTAAACTGCTGTTGAACTGGACGCAGACGCCGTTCAGATACGAGTTTCTGTCACACTCATGAGGAAGATACGAACTGCAGCTCTGAGGAAGAGACACAATATCTGAAACATCAGGAGGATCAAATCACGCAAAAAGCTGAAACGAAGACTCTAGTGCTAAAATGAGGAAGCAGAGAACATTCCTGCAGTGTTTCCCCTTCTTCAATGCACACAAGTACAGAAGAGACTGTGATCAGCAGTCAAACACTGAAGTGACTAATGAAGGAAGCTGTTGAACTTACAGTCAAGCGTCCGACAGCATCAGACGACACAGCAGAAGACATGCCGAAGAACTGAACGCTCTCTGAGCCTGTCAATCATCACCAGAGAGAGAGAGAGAGAGAGAGGGGGAGAGAGAGAGAGAGAGAGAGGGGGGGAGAGAGAGAGAGAGAGAGGGAGAGAGGGGGGAGAGAGACAGACAGAGAGAGAGAGAGAGACTTTTGACTTTTAACATCTCTTTAATTACAACTCATTTATCCCTAAAATGATACATACACCTTTAACACATTACTTCATACAATACAGTCCTTTAAAATTTCTTTAAAAATAAATAAAAAATCAGCTTATAACAATACATTACATCCTCCCTATTCATTGGGTTTACGTAGAATATCTCCAACACCCCATAAAAAGAAAAAAGATTCAGTATCCTTCACCAATTCATATTACTTATACTCCATAATCAGTCTACTTTTAACCAGTCCTCTGAACATATCCAAAGGATCAGCATCACTATTCAACTGCATTTTTCTCTTTCTGGTCAGCCAAATTGCCATTTTGGCCTTACCAAATAAGACATTAATCAGCACAATTTTACATTTGTTCGAGGTGCTATATTTGGGGTCCAAAAATAAACAAACTATTTGTAAAAATAAAACCGAAATTATGGCTCAAAACTTTTAACACACCAAGGATTCCCAATAGCCTGGAACAGCCAATAAACATGTTGAAAACTGTTTCTGGTAAACCACAAAACAGACACTCTTCTCCTTGAGAAGCATTTAGATGCACTTTATAACAGTTTGTTGCCAAAATCCAATGAGAAATCCTCCATTGTAAATCTCCACTTCTTTTCTCAATTGGCTTCTTATACAATGTCCTCCAACTTCCTTATGGAGAAGCCCCTGTTTCAACAAAATTAGTCCACTTGGTGTCTGGAAGATCTTGCAGTGCTCTTAAATTTAAAACTTTTACACAAACCAGATAAAATGACTTCCTAGATATCATCTCAAAGAGACCGATTTCAGGTGTTGTAAAAGAAAGTAATCTTCCGTCACCCTCCTGCCAATCTCCTACATTTATACCCACCTTTATGCTGGGAAATACATTCTCCACCCTCTCTTCTAGCAAAGGTATTCCCGTAAAAGACTCCTGTATCTCAGTTAAAAAAATTTCAACAGTCCGAACAGAATGAATACCAATCTTCAAGGCTAATTTTTCTGCAGAAATCCATTTGTCCCTAGACCGAAGATGACACATTTTACATATTCCTGCTTTAACCAAGCTTGCACATATTCCTTTGGATTGTAACATCACATTGGAAAAAAGAGGATTAAAAATCAAAGGTTCTTCAAGCACCCATTCATAGGTCACCTCAGACAGCTCTCTTTTAACCATAAATATTTGCCATGCATTTAAGACTGATGGATAAAAAGAAGAGAGTCCATAAAAATCCACTTCAAATTTACTCAAATTCATTAAAAACAGATGTCTATCCAAGTTCATACGCCCGACTCCTTTTAGTAAAACACAAGCTATTTTTATCCAATTCTGAGGCGGACTATATAGGAGTCTTTGTGCAATCTGTAGTCTAAACGCCGCAACCCAGGACTTAATGTCCATCAGGCCGTGGCCTCCCTCACTCAGCGGCAGATACAGCACTGATTCTCTTAGCCAGTGTTGTCCGTTCCAGAAGAAATTTACTAGCATTCTTTGGATTTCCCTTATGAGTTCCTCTGGTGGGTTCAGCACAATCAATTTATGCCATAAAGTGGAGGCAGCAAGATTATTCGCAACCAACACTCTTCCTCTATAAGAAAGTTGAGGTAATATCCAATTCCATTTTGATAGTCTATTACAAATTTTATCTTTAACTCCTTCCCAGTTTTTTCTTTGATACATCTCTGAACCTAAAAAGATTCCTAAAAAATTAAAACCCTCCTTTTCCCATTTTACATTCCCAGGGATAACGGGTTTTGGAGAAACATTATCATTGTGCTTTTCTTTATCATTGCACCAAAATGCTTCAGTTTTGCTCCAGTTCATTCTCGCAGATGATGCTTTCTCATATAAAGAGATACTGTAAATAACAACATCAACATCTTTTTGATCTTTCACAAAAACAGTAATATCATCTGCATATGCTGTTAACTTAAAACCATTACATTTTCCATCAATATTCAACCCAGACAGTTCTTTTCTTATTAAGCATAGGAGTGGTTCTACTGCTAAGGCGTATAACTGACCAGACAATGGGCATCCTTGCCTTATACCTTTAAGCATACTTATTGGTTTACTTAAACCACCCCCTATTTTTAAAATACAAGAGGCATTCATATATAGGATTTTGATCCAAGAAATAAAACCGTCTCCAAACCCAAAAGCTCTCATTGTATCACACAGAAACCCATGATCCACTCTGTCGAATGCTTTTCCTGATCCAGGAACAGAAAACCAACATTCACTTCATCCAATTTAGAATAGTCTAAGATATCTCTTATCATAAAAATGCTATCATAAATGGATCTTTCTGGAATGCAGTAAGATTGATCTTGATGTATTACATCTCCTAATACAGTTTTCAGCCTATTTGCCAACACTTTAGCTATTAGCTTATAGTCAGTTGTTAAAATTGACACAAGCCTCCAGTTTTTAAGATCGCTCAAGTCTCCTTTCTTGGGTAATAGTGTCAATACTGCCCTTTGGCAACTTATGGGAAGGCGTTTTTCTTTAAAACACTCATGGATCACCTCATAAAAGTCTTTTCCAATATAGTTCCACATAGCTTTAAAAAAGTCCACTGATAGTCCTTCAACTCCAGGTGCTCTACCAGGCTTCATCTGCTTCACGGCCTCGGTTAACTCTTCAGACGATACAGAACTGTCCAGATTCTCACTTTGTGTTTCAGTGAGAGATGGCAACTGCTGCAGCATCTGTGACACACATCCAGTCTCGGTTTCTTCTTTTCTATACAAGTTTGAGTAAAAATCCCCCGCAATCTTTCTCATTTCTCTTGCATCGCAAGTCTTTTGCCCATCAGGTTTTGTCAAACAATACATTTCATTTTTTTGCTTTGATATTTTTTCCAAATTAAAAAAATAAGCAGTAGGAGCATCTATCTCATGTACAGACATAAAACGAGATCTAATCAGGGCACCTTTTGCCCACACTTGAAACAATTCTTCTAGATCTCGTTTCTTTTCACCCAACATACCAGCCGAGGCTGAAATAAAGTTCTGATTCGTACCAGATGTGATATATAATATATCTTGTTCTATTTCAGAAATTTTCTGTTTTATATTTCTT
>CM060616.1:42205809-42243309 GCA_030578275.1 Meda fulgida | reverse complement strand
TTGACTTTTCGGAATCAAATTAGATCAATCTACGTTTTTATGTCTTGAAGACAAGTCTTAGCAGTTTAGGCGCCTGACCCAGCAGATCCGTGTAAGTGGGATCTCAGCAGCATCTCACAAGTCTTCCTGGCCAGAAGCTCGCGGATCTTTTTCAGGCGTCGATGGGACACGGGTCTGACGTAGCTGTGTGGCAGAACCAGTGCCGTGCCGTCCCGCACCTCTCCCATGACCAGCAGGGGGCGCTGGTGGTGCTGAGTGATGTTGGGGCAGGGGCAGCTCCAGTCCATGCGGGTCAGCAGCACCTCCAGGTGTTGCGTTCTGAAGATCTCCAGGCCCATCTTCTCGTCTCGCAGGACCTGCTGCAGATGGAACCGTGCAATCCCCGAGTCCAGCTCCTCGATTAGCTCCGTGAGCCGTCCCACGATGGCGAAGTCACTGCGGCAAAGACTCGCAAATATCTTTCCTCTTGGCCGGCAGGTTTTACACGGACGGCGCTTAGGCTGCGGACACTCAGCGTTACATTCGTCGCGAGTACGGAAGTTGTTTTTGTTTCCGTGACAGCCGCCGTAGACGAACCGTGTGCACTGCTTCACGAGGCGGTTGTAGGCCCAGCGAGCCTCCCAGTGTTTACAGGGGCCCTGAACGGCGGGCAGGGAGCACACGGCTAGCCCTGAGCCCTGGCACGACGCGCGGCACTCCTCGAATGTCTCGAAGCGGTTCCGGCCGCCCTCGCAGCCTCCGTGCGCAAACGCATGACACTCCCCACGGGCCGCGTCGTAGAACCAGTCGACCCGCTTCTCTCCGCACTCACCACGCTCCACATCCGCCACGCAGTCAGCCGGCGAGAACGGGCGCCCCAACGGCAAACCCGCCTCAGCATCGTCGAAGAACTCCTCACTGTCACGCCTAACGACGGAGAGCGGGTAATCGGCTCGTAGCGCTCCTGAAGAGCTCTGTGCGATACAGGTGTAGATCCCCGTGTCCCACATCTGTGCGTTGTACACCACTAGCTGAGCGATGTTGGTTATGACGACATTCCCGTACATCTGGTCCGGGCGCATCACGATCCGCTCCTGCGCTTCGGTCTGCTTCTCCCAGGTGACGTGTGGCTTCGGGTGGCCGATCACGTCGCAGTGGAAGCTAGCCGTGCCGCCCTGGTAAACAACCTGCTGCTGCGGGCTGGAGTAGAGAGCGGGCGGGAGCGGCTCAGAGTCGGGGACGGTGGGCGTGGGTTGAGCCGTGGTGAAAGGGTTAGAGTTCAGGTGGAAACGGCAGGTGACCTCGGCGAGAGCGACGCCCTGAGTGCAGGCCTCCGCGTCCATGTAGCATCGGTTGAAGTACGTGAGGCCGTCGGAGGCGCAGGTGAAGCCGGGTTCGCTCCCGCAGCGGTCCTGACACTTGCACACCGGCTGGCCCTCCCACACGGCACACACCGCCCCCTGCTGGCTGCACTCGAACCCTTCACAGCTCGCCACGCCCCCTGCCGGAAGCCCCGCCCCCGACTGGCCCTCATCTCCATCCGAGAAGCGGGATGCCACGCAGCTCAACAGGCCACACACGTTAGTGCAGCACTTCTCAAAGCCCGCGCAATCCTGCAGAAACACAAACACCAGTTAGTACAGCTTTTCTATTGTATGTAAACACACACTAACACACACACACTAACACACACACACACACTAACCCAACCCCTAAACCTACCCATCACAGACACACACACACTAATCCGGCCCCTAAGCCTACACATCACACACACACACACACACACACACACACACACACACACACACACACACACACACACACACACACACACACACACACACACACACACACACACACACACAAACTAACCCTAAACCTACCCATCACAGACACACACACTAATCCGGCCCCTAAACCTACACATCACACACACACACACACACACTAAACCTAAACCTACCCATCACAGACACACACACACACACACACACACACACACTAACCCTAAACCTACCCATCACAGACACACACACACACACACACACACACACACACAGAGACAAATCCGGCCCCTAAACCTACACATCACACACACACGGACACACTAATCCGGCCCCTAAACCTACACATCACACACACACACACACACACACACACACACACACACAATCACACTCACACTCACACACACACACAATGCAAAACAACATTACTGAGTTTGTAACACTCAGGTCTAGTTCACCCAAAAAATACTTCTGTCATCTTTTGATCTCAATGATCTGACAATATTTAAAAATATGTCACTTTAGTTCTGCAGATGATTGAAAGGGTTTGCAGGAAACGTTGTATGCAGTGTATGCAGATGTTCTGAAAACAGCACAGTCTGACTGATTTAGTTCTTCTCAAATGCAGTGCAGCTCTTTAACACTCCCACACACACCCACACACACACACACACACACACACACACACACACATATCAGTGTTTGATGACAGATCCTGTGAACAAATGCACACAGACATGACGCATGGTGACAAACTGCAAAGCTTTTTTTAAAATGATCAAAAATGGCAAGCAACTTCCTGTCTGTGTGTGTGTGTGTGTGTGTGTTTCTGAGTGTGTATATGTGTGTGTGTGTGTGTGTGTGTGTGTGTGTGTGTCTGTGTCTCTGTGTGTGTGTGTGTGTGTGTGTGTGTGTGTGTGTGTGTGTGTGTGTGTGTGTGTGTGTGTGTGTGTGTGTGTGTATGTGTGTGTGTGTGTGTGTGTGTGTGTGAAAAGTGCAGCCGGGTGTGAATTCAGGAGAATAGCTACAAAACCCCTGCAAAGCTTGTTTTAAAATGAGCTAAAATTGCAAGCGGCTTCCTGTCTGTGTCTGAGTGTGTGTGAGTGTGTGAAAAGTGCAGCAGGGTGTGAATTCAGGTGAACAGCTACAAAACCCCTTCATCAGTGAATCCTGAACACTATCTCTGTTTCCACACTTCAACACTGATCATAATCACTAATGTTTCTCGAGCATCAAATCCTCATATTAGAGTGATTTCTGAAGGATCATGTGACACTGAAGACTGGAGTAATGATGCTGAAAATTCAGCTTAGGAAGAATGAGTTCATGTTAAACTGGTTAATGCTAGAGAGAAGAGTGTGTTCACCTGGTCGGTCCGGCACTCCCTCTCACAGGTGCTCTGCGCGTCCACCCACAGGTTCAGGCTCACGTGATTCGGACAGACGCCAGGATGATCCGGAGCGGCTGAACCGAGCCGGAAGCACGCGAGGAGCAGAGAGACCCATGAGCAGCAGGAGAACCGCATGAGTGAGGCGTCTAGACAATCCCGGTCCCTCGGGGGTGTAACAACGGGACCAGCAGCTGCACAAACACAGGTCTTCAAGAGGTGTGTGTGTGTGTAACTCTCGGAGATCCTCTCGAATGCAAAGCCCGCTGGGAAAAGCGAGTGAAGCCCAGTATCTGACTGTGACACACACACACACACTCTCACACACTCTTTGTCCCGTGAGGAGCCTCAGGCCTTTCATTGGCTGACCGGGGCCCGTGACCTTTGACCTGAGTGGGTCACGACCCCCCGGACCTCCAGATTGAGCCCGACTCTCACACAAACCTGAGTGCAAACCTCCATTCAACAGCAGCTCTGATTTATGAGAACTAGTGTTCAACTCAGAGCAGCCGATGGGTTTAACTGGTGTGGGGTTTGGAAAGCTCAGTTTCTGCATTGAATTAAACCACACAGTGTTTGTTCTTGTAGAAGATTTTATTATTTAGAAAATAAGTAATTTAGCTATATATTTGTACACTATTATTTCCTCTTTGTGTGCCTCTGAGTTGACTTTTGGAAGCCTGAAAAAATGTTGCCATTCTATTGTGAGAAAGGCTGCCATCTGTTGGTACATTATGGCACCTGCAGCTGACAGATGTAATATAGGGTTAGGGTCTAGCAGCTTCCAGACGCTCCAGCACAGGGGGGAGGTGGAGCGGAGGCGGATCGGGGGGTGGGAAGGTGGTCCAGGACCATGGAGAAGAAGAGGGCCTGAAGACTGCGGCAGGACAGGCAAGAGGGTCTCCAGGGCGGAGCAGGCTGAGGCTGGACAGAGGGTCTCCAGGGCTGAGCAGGCGGAGGCTGGACAGAGGGTCTCCAGGACGGAGGCTGGACAGAGGGTTTCCAGGGCGGAGGGTCTCCAGGGCAGAGCAGGCGGAGGCTGGACAGAGGGTCTCCATGGCGGAGCAGGCGGAGGCTGGACAGAGGGTCTCCAGGGCGGAGGGTCTCCAGGCCGGAGGGTCTCCAGGACGGAGCAGGCGGAGGCTGGACAGAGGGTCTCCATGGCGGAGCAGACGGAGGCTGGACAGAGGGTCTCCAGGGTGGAGGGTCTCCAGGGCAGAGCAGGCGGAGGCTGGACAGAGGGTCTCCATGGCGGAGCAGGCGGAGGCTGGACAGAGGGTCTCCAGGGTGGAGGGTCTCCAGGCCGGAGGTTCTCCAGGGCGGAGCAGGCGGAGGCTGGACAGAGGGTCTCCAGGGCGGAGCAGGCGGAGGCTGGACAGAGGGTCTCCAGGGCGGAGCAGGCGGAGGCTGGACAGAGGGTCTCCATGGCGGAGCAGGCGGAGGCTGGACAGAGGGTCTCCAGGGTGGAGGGTCTCCAGGCCGGAGGGTCTCCAGGGCGGAGCAGGCGGAGGCTGGACAGAGGGTCTCCATGGCAGAGCAGGCGGAGGCTGGACAGAGGGTCTCCAGGGCGGAGGGTCTCCAGGCCGGAGGGTCTCCAGGGCGGAGCAGGCGGAGGCTGGACAGAGGGTCTCCATGGCAGAGCAGGCGGAGGCTGGACAGAGGGTCTCCAGGGCGGAGGGTCTCCAGGGCAGAGCAGGCGGAGGCTGGACAGAAGGTCTCCATGGCGGAGCAGGCGGAGGCTGGACAGAGGGTCTCCAGAGCGGAGGGTCTCCAGGCCGGAGGCTCTCCAGGGCGGAGCAGGGCGGAGGCTGGACAGAGGGTCTCCAGGGCGGAGGGTCTCCAGGGCGGAGCAGGCGGAGGCTGGACAGAGGGTCTCCAGGGCGGAGGGTCTCCAGGGCGGAGCAGGCGGAGGCTGGACAGAGGGTCTCTAGGGTGGAGCAGGCGGAGGCTGGACCAAGGGTCTCCAGGGCGGAGCAGGCGGAGGCTGGACAGAGGTTCTCCATGGCGGAGCAGGCGGAGGCTGGACCGAGGGTCTCCAGGGCGGAGGGTCTCCAGGGCGGAGCAGGCGGAGGCTGGACAGAGGGTCTCCATAGCGGAGCAGGCGGAGGCTGGACAGAGGGTCTCCAGGGCTTCTTCTCAGTAATGATTTCATGTCATTTAAGTGCTTAACTCCATTAATTAGAATGGCATTTTAATCTAAATGTGTATGTCAGATGTAAAACATAGTTTAACTAATTATTTTATTTATTTAAACTGTTATTGTGAACATGCACTGTATTTATGATTAGGACTCATAATGAATATTAAAGTGTTTTTCCTTCATCGGTCACTCAGATCTCCATCGGTGTCTACAGATGTTCGTACGCATGTCTCAGATGTACACATTCTCCCGTCAGGTGTGTGTTATGTCATCTCTCATGCGTGTGAAGTGGCGTGCGCGTCTCTCAGGGCCGGTTATAACCGACAGGACTGGCCTGTGTGTGTGTGTGTCTGGTAAACTCACTCTGGGGAATGGCCAGGTAGTGATCAGGTGAGAAACACACCTGTGATCCTCCTGTGGAAACATCTGTGCTGTTGGACTCTTTCTTGCCAGATGTTGAGGTGTTGCCATCACCTGACCCAGCTGGTTCTGTTGATAATGTCTTTATACTGGTTCTAATGTGTTGTGGGCTAGTAAGGGGATGCAGTGATACGGTTATGTGTGATTGTGTCCACTAGAGGACAGGCTTGTCCATCAGGCGTCTGAATCTCTCAGAGTTAGCAGATCTCAGTTCCCGTAAACATCTGTTAATAAAGACACGTCAAAAACAGTATCTCTCCATCTCCATATTCTGCTGCAGAATATCACAACGCGACTCCACATCCAGGCCAGTTTCTCAGACACACCGTGAGCTGAGCTGATCGTCTAGCATTAGTAATGACGATGCTTTTGGGAAATGCAGCACAGATCTTTATTAAACTTTTAAGTATTGACTGGTCCAGTTCTCGCTTACGTGACGTCACTCGGGCTCATTCAGCCCGTCATGCAACTGCGCAGACGTCGAAGACACACACACGCACGCACGCACGCACGCAACAACAACATGGAGCACAGTTCTCTCTCACTGACACTGAGTCTGTGTTAAAAGAATCACAGCCGAGTTTGATCCTGATCCGCCAATGATGGACGCGCCCGATGCGGGTGAGGTTATAATGTTTAGTGTTGTTTATCATGTTTATGATGGCGATACTGTGTTTCATACGTGTTGCTGTCAGAGTTTTGCGTCTAATTACTCGTGAGTTTTAACATGAAAACCGAGATGAAACAACGACTTAACATTCCACTCACTGACTGAGATGATAGTTTTGTTAGTTTGTTTGTTTGTCAGTGAAACCGAAACTAGCCACGCTGAGACGTGTGTTTATTTTTCAGTTCTGGATGAAATATATGATCACAGGTTCAACTAGTAAGATTGAAGTGATCTTTCTTTATTTTGCTTTCGCAACTCTATCAATGGAAAATATGCGCAGCGAGTCGCGACGTGTTTGATAAAGCAGCGACTGATGATGATACTGTATCTTGTGTATGTGTGTGTGTGTGTGTGCGCGTGCGTGTGTTCCTGAGTGATCAGATCATGTTACTGAAACTCATCCTGACGGGATTATGTTTCAAGTTTGTTTCTACACATACACACGCACGCACACACATTTATTTCTAATATTTAGATATACTGTTTAACAAACATTATTTTTAGGCTTTTTTTTTAACTAATTTATTTTAGTTATCTTTATTATACTCAAGTCATAAGTAAAACATTGTCAAAAGCTTGTGCGAAATCAAAATTATATTTTGTACAGACATAAGCTACTATATGACAATATGTTATACTATAAAATACTGGTTATTTTTTATGATTTATTCTTCTTACATCTGTTAATTTCTGTGTGTTTATGGCCAGATATACCAGCTGAATTTCTTCAGATCTGCATCATCAAACACACACAGAGATGCTTTTAAACATGAAACTTTCACACATTCTCAAAGCTGCAATTAAAAACATAGCCTATATGATAGTGTGTGTGTGTGTGTGTGTGTGTGTGTGAGAGAGAGAGAGAGAGAGAGTGTGTGTGTGTGAGAGAGAGAGAGAGTGTGTGTGTGAGATTTTGAGAGTGAGGGAGAGTGTGTGTGTGTGAGTGTGAGTGTGAGAGTGAGTGAGTGAGAGTGAGTGTGTGTGTGAGAGTGAGTGTGTGTGAGAGTGAGTGTGTGAGAGTGAGTGAGTGAGAGTGAGTGTGTATGACAGAGTGTGAGAGTGAGTGTGTGTGAGAGTGAGTGAGTGAGAGTGAGTGTGTATGACAGAGTGTGAGAGTGAGTGTGTGAGAGTGAGCGAGAGTGAGTGTGTATGACAGAGTGTGAGAGTGAGTGTGTGAGAGTGAGCGAGTGAGAGTGAGTGTGTGAGAGTGAGCGAGTGAGTGAGAGTGAGTGTGTATGAGAGAGTGTGAGAGTGAGTGTGTGAGAGTGAGTGTGTGAGAGAGTGAGTGAGAGTGAGTGTGTGTGAGAGTGTGAGAGTGAGTGTGTGAGAGTGAGCGAGTGAGTGAGAGTGAGTGTGTATGACAGAGTGTGAGAGTGAGTGTGTGAGAGTGAGTGTGTGAGAGAGTGAGTGAGAGTGAGTGTGTGTGAGAGTGTGAGAGTGAGTGTGTGTGAGAGTGTGAGAGTGAGTGTGTGAGAGTGAGCGAGTGAGTGAGAGTTAGTGTGTATGACAGAGTGTGAGAGTGAGTGAGTGTGTGAGAGTGTGAGAGTGAGTGTGTGAGAGTGAGCGAGTGAGTGAGAGTGAGTGTGTATGACAGAGTGTGAGAGTGAGTGTGTGAGAGAGTGAGTGAGAGTGAGTGTGTGTGAGAGTGTGAGAGTGAGTGTGTGTGAGAGTGTGAGAGTGAGTGTGTGAGAGTGAGCGAGTGAGTGAGAGTTAGTGTGTATGACAGAGTGTGAGAGTGAGTGAGTGTGTGAGAGTGAGTGTGTATGACAGAGTGTGAGAGTGAGTGTGTGTGAGAGTGAGAGTGAGCGAGTGAGTGAGTGTGTGAGTGTGAGAGTGAGTGTGTGAGAGAGAGTGTGAGAGTGAGTGTGTATGACAGAGTGTGAGAGCATCTTCATCTCCTGTGCTTCTCTTCATCAGTGTTCTGGGATCGGCCTGCTCCGGTTGGTCATCTCCTGTTGGATCAGCTGCCCAGTTACCAGTCTCTGCTGTACCGCAGGAAGTCCAGCGTGAGGAGGCGGGGCAGTGGGCGGAGCCGGCAGCTGTCCGTCAGCAGTGGGAAGTGGGCGGAGCAGACTCACAGTGGGGAGGAGCTTAGACCTGTGCGGGAGCTTCCCAAGAGCATGCAGGAGAAGCAGCGGGAGAAGTGCGCTCCTTAATGCACATCATGATGTTTTCTGTGAATGTTCACTTGGGTCGGGTATCGGTAGAATTTTAACGATTCCTAATTTCGATTCCAGTAAGGTAAAAAAAAAAAAAAAAACTTAGATATCATTCACATTTAGTCTTATTGCAAAACATTTAATTGTAGCTGAATATCATGAACAGAAATCATCAGGATAAACACTTACACAAGGAGCATTAGCATGTGGTTTAAAAACACCATAGAAATGATAGAGCAGGAATATTAGTGTTATTATAGAGCAGGAATATTAGTGTTATTATAGAGCAGGAATATTAATGTTATTATAGAGCAGGAATATTAGAGCAGGAATATTAGCGTTATTATAGAGCAGGAATATTAGAGTTATTATAGAGCAGGAATATTAGCGTTATTATAGAGCAGGAATATTAGTGTTATTATAGAGCAGGAATATTAGGAATATTAGCGTTATTATAGAGCAGGAATATTAGCGTTATTATAGAGCAGGAATATTAGCGTTATTATAGAGCAGGAATATTAGAGTTATTATAGAGCAGGAATATTAGGAATATTAGCGTTATTATATAGCAGGAATATTAGCGTTATTATAGAGCAGGAATATTAGCGTTATTATAGAGCAGGAATATTAGCGTTATTATAGAGCAGGAATATTAGAGCAGGAATATTAGCGTTATTATAGAGCAGGAATATTAGAGCAGGAATATTAGCGTTATTATAGAGCAGGAATATTAGCGTTATTATAGAGCAGGAATATTAGAGCAGGAATATTAGCGTTATTATAGAGCAGGAATATTAGTGTTATTATAGAGCAGGAATATTAGCGTTATTATAGAGCAGGAATATTAGAGTTATTGTAGAGCAGGAATATTAGCGTTATTATAGAGCAGGAATATTAGGAATATTAGCGTTATTATAGAGCAGGAATATTAGCGTTATTATAGAGCAGGAATATTAGAGTTATTGTAGAGCAGGAATATTAGTGTTGTTATAGAGCAGGAATATTAGGAATATTAGCGTTATTATAGAGCAGGAATATTAGGAATATTAGCGTTATTATAGAGCAGGAATATTAGGAATATTAGCGTTATTATAGAGCAGGAATATTAGCGTTATTATAGAGCAGGAATATTAGCGTTATTATAGAGCAGGAATATTAGGAATATTAGCGTTATTATAGAGCAGGAATATTAGCGTTATTATAGAGCAGGAATATTAGCGTTATTGTAGAGCAGGAATATTAGGAATATTAGCGTTATTATAGAGCAGGAATATTAGGAATATTAGCGTTATTATAGAGCAGGAATATTAGTGTTATTATAGAGCAGGAATATTAGAGTTATTATAGAGCAGGAAAATTAAAATTAGCGTTATTATAGAGCAGGAATATTAGCGTTATTATAGAGCAGGAATATTAGTGTTATTATAGAGCAGGAATATTAGAGTTATTATAGAGCAGGAATATTAGGAATATTAGCGTTATTATAGAGCAGGAATATTAGGAATATTAGCGTTATTATAGAGCGGGAATATTAGCGTTATTATAGAGCAGGAATATTAGAGTTATTGTAGAGCAGGAATATTAGTGTTGTTATAGAGCAGGAATATTAGGAATATTAGCGTTATTATAGAGCAGGAATATTAGGAATATTAGCGTTATTATAGAGCAGGAATATTAGGAATATTAGCGTTATTATAGAGCAGGAATATTAGCGTTATTATAGAGCAGGAATATTAGCGTTATTATAGAGCAGGAATATTAGCGTTATTATAGAGCAGGAATATTAGCGTTATTATAGAGCAGGAATATTAGCGTTATTGTAGAGCAGGAATATTAGGAATATTAGCGTTATTATAGAGCAGGAATATTAGGAATATTAGCGTTATTATAGAGCAGGAATATTAGTGTTATTATAGAGCAGGAATATTAGAGTTATTATAGAGCAGGAAAATTAAAATTAGCGTTATTATAGAGCAGGAATATTAGCGTTATTATAGAGCAGGAATATTAGAGTTATTGTAGAGCAGGAATATTAGCGTTATTATAGAGCAGGAATATTAGGAATATTAGCGTTATTATAGAGCAGGAATATTAGGAATATTAGCGTTATTATAGAGCAGGAATATTAGCGTTATTATAGAGCAGGAATATTAGCGTTATTATAGAGCAGGAATATTAGGAATATTAGCGTTATTATAGAGCAGGAATATTAGCGTTATTATAGAGCAGGAATATTAGCGTTATTGTAGAGCAGGAATATTAGGAATATTAGCGTTATTATAGAGCAGGAATATTAGGAATATTAGCGTTATTATAGAGCAGGAATATTAGTGTTATTATAGAGCAGGAATATTAGAGTTATTATAGAGCAGGAAAATTAAAATTAGCGTTATTATAGAGCAGGAATATTAGCGTTATTATAGAGCAGGAATATTAGTGTTATTATAGAGCAGGAATATTAGAGTTATTATAGAGCAGGAAAATTAAAATTAGCGTTATTATAGAGCAGGAATATTAGCGTTATTATAGAGCAGGAATATTAGTGTTATTATAGAGCAGGAATATTAGTGTTATTATAGAGCAGGAGTATTAGCGTTATTATAGAGCAGGAATATTAGTGTTATTATAGAGCAGGAATATTAGAGTTATTATAGAGCAGGAATATTAGTGTTATTATAGAGCAGGAGTATTAGCGTTATTATAGAACAGGAATATTAGTGTTATTATAGAGCAGGAATATTAGTGTTATTATAGAGCAGGAATATTAGTGTTATTATAGAGCAGGAATATTAGAGTTATTATAGAGCAGGAAAATTAAAATTAGCATTATTATAGAGCAGGAATATTAGTGTTATTATAGAGCAGGAATATTAGAGTTATTATAGAGCAGGAAAATTAAAATTAGCGTTATTATAGAGCAGGAATATTAGCGTTATTATAGAGCAGGAATATTAGTGTTATTATAGAGCAGGAATATTAGAGTTATTATAGAGCAGGAAAATTAAAATTAGCGTTATTATAGAGCAGGAATATTAGCGTTATTATAGAGCAGGAATATTAGTGTTATTATAGAGCAGGAATATTAGTGTTATTATAGAGCAGCAATATTAGTGTTATTATAGAGCAGGAGTATTAGCGTTATTATAGAGCAGGAATATTAGAGTTATTATAGAACAGGAATATTAGTGTTATTATAGAGCAGGAATATTAGTGTTATTATAGGGCAGGAATTTTAGCGTTATTATAGAGCAGGAATATTAGTGTTATTATAGGGCAGAAATATTAGGAATATTGGCGTTATAATAGAGCAGGAATATTAGAGTTATTATAGAGCAGGAATATTAGTGTTATTATAGGGCAGGAATATTAGGAATATTAGCTTTATTATAGAGCAGGAATATTAGAGTTATTATAGAGCAGGAATATTAGCGGTATTATAGGGCAGGGATATTAGGAATATTAGCGTTATTATAGAGCAGGAATATTAGGAATATTAGCGTTATTATAGAGCCGGACTATTAGTGTTATTATAGAGCAGGAATATTAGAGTTATTATAGAGCAGGAATATTAGTGTTATTATAGAGCAGGAATATTAGCGTTATTATAGAGCAGGAATATTAGTGTTATTATAGAGCAGGATTTTTAGGCTGCTGTCCCTTTAAGAGCTGCACGGGTCCAGTACACTGATACACATGAACACCGAAACAGTCTCGTGCTCGAACGCTTTATAGTCATATTGAAATGCTCACAAAGGAATCGATAAAAGGAGTCGAAATTTTAATTTCAGAACAAGTATCCAATTCCTGACCTCAAAGTGATTTTCGATTCCCAACCCTATGTGCGAGACTCCAGACTCAGTGTGCGTGTGTGTGTGTGTGTGTGTGTGTGTGTGTGTGTGTTTGTGTGTGTTTGTGTGTGTGCAGGCAGCAGCGGCTCCAGCAGGGCGGCACTCTCACAGGCTGGGGTTTGTGGAGGCTGAATGTCCATCGCTCTCTGAAGCGCCTGAAGGAGGACGGGGTGGACCTGCTCTCTGCTCTGCAGCTCTGGAGGGCCGATATTCATCTCATCGAGGGTCAGAACACACATGCGCACACACACACACACACACACACACACACACTCATCTCATCGAGGGTCAGCTTTATTCTAGACAGATCGTTTCAGTAAAACCTTTATAGTAAAAAAACAGCTAAATAACACTATCAATGGTGCAAAAAAACAACTATGAAATGAAATGACTGTAAAGCAGCTCTAAAAGGGCAATAGTGTCATCATTCAGATCAATGTTGATTCAGTTCTGTTAAATAATTAATTTCATTTGTGTGTGTGTGTGTGTGTGTGTGTGTGTGTGTGTGTGTGTGTGTGTGTGTGTGTGTGTGTGTGTGTGTGTGTGTGTGTGTTTCCCTCAGGCATGTTTGGGACGGGAATCCTGTCGTATTTTTCATTCCTGCGGTTTCTGGTCCTTCTGAACTTCATCATGTTTCTGCTGATGTTTGTGTTTGTGATGCTGCCGGTGATTCTCACATCACACACTTCACACACTTCACACAACATCACCTACAGCAGCACCAACGGTAACCACACACACACACACACACACACACACACACACACACACACACACACACACACACTCTCTCACTCATGTCAGCTGTGTGTGTGTGTTTCAGTGAGCGAGTGCAATGTGTATCCGGCCAGCTCTCGACAGGGTCTGGTTGCTTTTCATGAGCACATCACAGACCTGCTGTCTGGAACGGTGAGACGCTCGTGTGTGTATCAGCTCAACTCAGCGTCTGCTGACGAGCCGTAACACTGTGTGTGTGTGTGTGTGTGTGTGTGTGCAGGGCTTTCTGGAGCGCACGTACCTCTTCTACGGCTACTATAATATTGAGTTCATTCACTCTCACTTCACTTACAACCTGCCGCTGGCGTACCTACTGACCACAGTCTCCTACCTGCTGCTGAGCCTCGTCTGGATCGTCAAGAGGTGTGTGTGTTTGTGTGTGTGTGTTGAGCTCTGCTGCTGAACCTCGTCTGGATCGTCAAGAGGTGTGTGTGTGTGTGTGTGTGTTGAGCTCTGCTGCTGAACCTCGTCTGGATCGTCAAGAGGTGTGTGTGTACTCAATTGATCACGGTACCACGCAACACATTCTTTCACAGATGTTTGTAGAAGCGTCTGCATGCCTATGTGCTTGATTTTATACAATTGTGGCCATGGAAGGGATTGGAACGTCTGAATTCAATGATTTGGAGGCATGTCCCAATACGTTTGGCAATATAGGGTATATGTGTATATGCAAGTTTATATCCAAGTTTTGAGCACCGGTGTTACCAAGTAAAACAGTTGATTTCGAGCCCTGTATTCGCCTGAAAGAAAGAAATCAGAAACACTAGGATGGCTTGAATGAATCATGGGGTAATTCTCATTTTTGTGTGAACTATCCCTTTAATCTAGTCCAGACTAAAATTCATGTTTGAGCTGTTTTAACTGAAAGCAGATCTTAAAATATGTCAGTGCCATTGTTTTGTCTCAAGATGAACAATAGTAATGTTTTTATCTAATGTATGTTTATAAAATAAACTTAAACGGCCTAATTGATCTAATCCTGGCTGAATCTAAACCATGTCTGTGAAAGTGGTCCTGGTTGGCTTGGTGTTCCGTTCAGTAAAAGCATGTTTATGTAAAATGACCCAAGACCCGAGGCTAATGTAAACCCATGTCTGAGTTTTCGGACCTGAACCCTCTCGAGTTTTGGGTCGACAGTACATGTGAAGACCTGTAGGTGGCGTGTGATCTGATGATATCTGTGTGTTTAGGTCTGCGGCCGGTTTCAAACGCAAGCTCATTCAGGACGAGGATCGCTTCCAGAGTTTTTGCAACAAGATCTTTGCGGGCTGGGACTTCTGCATCACCAATGAGAACGCAGCGCGGTTGAAGCGGAGCAGCTTACTGTACGAGATGAAGGTGCATCTCCTGCCACTCCCGTGAGCTCCTGAGGGACGAGAGCGTAACTCCTTTGTTCCTCAGGGACGCGAGCCTAACTCCTGTGTTCCTCAGGGACGCGAGCGTAACTCCTGTGCTCCTCAGGGACGAGAGCCTAACTCCTGTGTTCCTCAGGGACGAGAGCCTAAACTCCTGTGTTCCTCAGAGATGAGAGCGTAACTCCTGTGTTCCTCAGGGACGCGAGCGTAACTCCTGTGTTTTTCAGGGATGAGAGCCTAACTCCTGTGTTCCTGAGGGACGAGAGCCTAACTCCTGTGTTCCTCAGGGACGCGAGAGTAACTCCTGTGTTCCTCAGGGATGAGAGCCTAACTCCTGTGTTCCTCAGGGACGAGAGCATAACTCCTGTGTTCCTCAGGGACGCGAGCATAAGCGTAACTCCTGTGTTCCTCAGGGACGCGAGCGTAACTCCTGTGTTCTTCAGGGATGAGAGCCTAACTCCTGTGTTCCTGAGGGACGAGAGCCTAACTCCTGTGTTCCTCAGGGACGCGAGCGTAACTCTTGTGTTCCTCAGGGATGAGAGCCTAACTCCTGTGTTCCTCAGGGACGCGAGCATAAGCGTAACTCCTGTGTTCCTCAGGGAGGAGAGTGTTACTCCTGTGTTTCTCAGGGACGAGAGCCTAACTCCTGTGTTCCTCAGGGACGAGAGCCTAACTCCTGTGTTCCTCAGAGATGAAAGCGTAACTCCTGTGTTCCTCAGGGACGAGAGCCTAACTCCTGTGTTCCTCAGGGACGAGAGCCTAACTCCTGTGTTCCTCAGAGATGAGAGCCTAACTCCTGTGTTCCTCAGAGATGAGAGCCTAACTCCTGTGTTCCTGAGGGACGAGACCCTAACTCCTGTGTTCCTGAGGGACGAGAGCCTAACTCCTGTGTTCCTGAGGGACGAGAGCCTAACTCCTATGTTCCTGAGGGACGAGAGCCTAACTCCTGTGTTCCTCAGGGACGAGAGCCTAACTCCTGTGTTCCTGAGGGACGAGAGCCTAACTCCTGTGTTCCTCAGGGACGAGAGCCTAAGGGACGAGAGCCTAACTCCTGTTTTCCTGAGGGACGAGAGCCTAACTCCTGTCTTCCTCAGGGACGAGAGCCTAACTCCTGTGTTCCTCAGGGACGAGAGCCTCACTCCTGTGTTCCTGAGGGACGAGAGCCTAACTCCTGTGTTCCTCAGGGACGAGAGCCTAACTCCTGTGTTCCTCAGGGACGTGAGCCTAACTCCTGTGTTGGTGAGGGACGAGAGCCTAACTGCTGTGTTCCTCAGGGACGAGAGCCTAACTCCTGTGTTCCTCAGGGACGAGAGCCTAATTCCTGTGTTCCTCAGGGACGAGAGCCTAACTCCTGTGTTCCTCAGGGACGAGAGCCTAACTCCTGTGTTCCTCAGGGACGAGAGCCTAACTCCTGTGTTCCTCAGGGACGAGAGCCTAAGGGACGAGAGCCTAACTCCTGTTTTCCTGAGGGACGAGAGCCTAACTCCTGTCTTCCTCAGGGACGAGAGCCTAACTCCTGTGTTCCTCAGGGACGAGAGCCTAACTCCTGTGTTCCTGAGGGACTAGAGCCTAACTCCTGTATTCCTCAGGGACGAGAGCCTAACTCCTGTGTTCCTCAGGGACGTGAGCCTAACTCCTGTGTTCGTGAGGGACGAGAGCCTAACTGCTATGTTCCTCAGGGACGAGAGCCTAACTCCTGTGTTCCTCAGGGACGAGAGCCTAACTCCTGTGTTCCTCAGGGACGAGAGCCTAATTCCTGTGTTCCTCAGGGACGAGAGCGTAACTCCTCTGTTCCTCAGGGACGAGAGCGTAACTCCTGTGTTCCTCAGGGACGAGAGCCTAACTCCTGTGTTCCTCAGGGACGAGAGCCTAACTCCTGTGTTCCTCAGGGACGAGACCCTAACTCCTGTGTTCCTGAGAGACGAGAGCCTAACTCCTGTGTTCCTCAGGGACAAGAGCCTAACTCCTGTGTTCCTCAGGGACGAGAGCGTAACTCCTGTGTTTCTGTGCCCACAGACGGATCTGGAGGAGGAGAGGATCAAGCGCCGGATGGCCAATCGCACGCGGGGCGAGAGGTGCCGCATCTACATGCTCAGAGCCGCGCTCAACCTCTTCGTCATGGCTGTCCTAGTCACCTGCTTCTACTGCATCTACGTGGCCACGGTGTTCTCGCAGCGCAAGCAGGTGGAGGTGAGCTGTGACTATAGACTGTGAAACAATATGCGCGTAGTGTCCGTGATGTCACCTGTAGGTTCTGAAGAACATTTCTGAAGCCCAAAATGGGCGGAGCCGGCCATCACCATCCTGGCAGCGTGTCACTCCTGGATAAAAAAAAAGGGCAGCGAGGCGGATTAGCTGAGGTGACGTGATGCTAACAAACAGCAGACAAACGGCTAGTAGGGACATCAGCGTTTATCCACCTGTCACTCAAGTGACCACGGCCTTAATCATTCAGAACTTTAAGGCTTAATATAATTTAAACGGATGAGTTATAAAAAAAATTCACCCCCTTAAAATTGTCATGAAGGGCAAAATTAGCTTTATAGACCAAAACCACTTTTAGCACCAGGCTGTAAACATGTTTTTTTGATTTCTGTAAGTAAGTACATTTTATTTATATAGCACATTTAGAGCAGGGCTACCCAAAGTGCTGCACATAGTAAAAACAACCAAAAACAGAAAAAAACTGCCAAACATAAAAGACAGAAATAGCATCAGGAGAAAATTAAAATACCCAGGAATAAAAATAAGTTTTAAATTTTGATTTAAAAATAGCAGTTGAAGGTGCAAGGCGGATGTATAAAGGCAATTGGTTCCATAGACGGGGGGCGGCAACAGCAAAGGCTCTATCTCCCTTAAATTTGAGACTAGAGCGAGGGATAAATAAAAGAGCTCTGTCTGAAGATCTCAAAGATCTAGTGGATGACAACGGAGTAAGAAGATCTCTAATATATAGAGGAGCTTGATCGTTAAGAGCTTTAAAAACAAACAACAGAATTTTAAACTGAATTCTAAAATGGATCGGGAGCCAATGAAGTGAGGCTAAAATGGGGGTGACATGATCGTATTTCTTTGACCCAGTCAGCAGCCTTGCAGCTGCATCTGGAGTCGAGCAAGCGATGATTGAGGAAGACCCAAATACAAAGAATTACAGTAATCCAAGCGTGAAGTAATAAAAGCATGAATAACGTTCTCCAAATCGTGGAATGACAAAAATGATTTGAGTTTGGAAATTAACCGCAATTGATAAAAACTATTCTTTACAACAGAATTAATTTGTTTGGTTAAACATAATTCAGAGTCAAGAATGACACCAAAGTTCCTGACCTGAGAGGAAACTGAGGGGAAATGGTTACCCAATTCCTTAATAAAATTATTTCTCAGTTTTGGTGGGCCAAAGACAATCATTTCCGTTTTGTCCTCATTAATTTGGAGGAAGTTAATCGATTATCATTCCTTGATGTCCCGAATGCAATCCATCAAGGTTTGAAAAGACTCACCAGCTTTCAATGGCAGATACAACTGTGTATCATCAGCATAAAAATGAAATAAAACATTGTGCTTCCTAATAATATCCCCCAGCGGACGCAAATATAAGTTAAAGAGAAGCGGACCCAGAATGGAGCCCTGAGGTACTCCACAAAAAATAGGAGCAGAAGATGAAGAGAACTTGCCTATCTCCACAGAAAAAGACCTGTCTTTAAGATAGGAACTAAACCACTTTAAGGCTGTACCCTTGATACGGAATGAATGCTCTAAACGCCTAATGAGGACATTATGGTCTACAGTATCAAAGGCAGCTGTAAGATCAAGTAGGATCAATACAGCATTTTTACCAGAATCGACTGCCATTCTGCTGTAAAGTTTTAACATGGGGATCTATGGGATTGACCCTCTTTTTGCAGCCTGTCTGTAGTGGCCAGTGGATGAACTGCAGTTTAAGTCACTTCCGTGTTGGATTCAAGAGAGAGACAGGAAGGTTGCCGGTTGGGTGTGACGTCTGCTGTTCGGGTTTGCCTTCTGATGGTGCTTATAATGAGGTGTGTGTGTAGGATAAGAAGAGTGCGTTCCTGCAGGAGCTGGTGGTGGAGTACCTGCCCTCCATTGTCATCACGCTGGCCAACTTCATCACGCCGCTGATCTTCAGCCTCATCATCACCTTCGAGGACTATTCGCCCGCCTTCGAGATCCGCTTTACGCTGATGAGGCAAGGCTCGCACCACACACTTATAAATGCTCTTGCTTTTCCCAAAACAGCCACAGTCACTATATTACAGCGTTAGTTCACCCTAAAACTCTCTCATCATTCACTCGCCCTCATGTCCTTCCAAACCCATACGACTTTCATTCATCTACTGAACACAAATAAAGGTATTTTAATAAAATCTGAGAGAGTTCTGTCTATTCATGTGAATGGAGCGGTTTAATCCAAGTCTCATGAAGAGACATGATCACTTACAGATTTAATATAGGCTTTTTATTCACAAAAAAACACAGGACTCACGTATGGTATCTTTTATAGCTGTACTGAAAGGAACAAAGAAAATTCACCTCAGATCTTAAAAATCAATCAAAAGAAACTGTTTTCTATGACAAAAGATCAAGTCATTCAATATGTAAGTTTAATGTTTAAATGGTTTAATATTTTAGAATTTATGTACTTATTCATTCTATTGCGAGTTCAGTGCGCCTGCAGAGAGACTCTGCCCACATACTCCTCTGATTGTGTGTGTGTGTGTGTGTGTGTGTGTGTGTGTGTGTGTGTGTGTGTGTGTGTGTATTCAGTAACAAGCGTTATGTTCATTATGTGTGTGTGTGTTCAGGTGTGTGTTCATGCGTTTGGCCAGTATCGGCGTGCTGCTCTTCTCTCTGTGGGTCCAGATCACGTCTTGTGGAAGTCCAGACTGTCCTTGCGGCTACAACCATCGGATCTACCCTGTACGTCTCTCACTCACACACACACACACACACACACACACACACACACACACACACACTCTCACACACACACTCACACACACACTCACAGACACTCACACACACACACTCACACACACTCTCTCACACACACACGTATATTATGTGTCTCTAAATGAGTGTGTTGTGCTGCAGTGCTGGGAGAGTCATATCGAGCAGATGTACAAGCTTGTGATCTTCGACACACACACACACACACACACACACACACTCTCACACACACACACATACACATTTATGTTGTGCGTCTCTAAATGAGTGTGTTGTGCTGCAGTGCTGGGAGAGTCATGTCGAGCAGATGTACAAGCTTGTGATCTTCGACACACACACACACACACACTCTCACACACACACATACACACTTATGTTGTGCGTCTCTAAATTAGTGTGTTGTGCTGCAGTGCTGGGAGACTCATGTCGGGCAGGAGATGTACAAGCTTGTGATCTTCGACTTCCTGACCATCGCCGCCGTCACCCTCTTCGTGGAGTTTCCCAGGAAGTATGAAGATGTTTTGTGTTTTGCTTCAGATTCCCCTGAGGTGTGTGTCTGAGAGTTTTCTGGTTGTTTCAGGATCATCGTGAACCACTGCGACCACGGTTTGGTTAGGTGGTGGGGTCAGCAGGAGTTCGCTGTCCCTCAGAACGTGCTGGAGATCGTCTACGGTCAGACCATCTGCTGGATCGGTACCTTCTACTGCCCCCTGCTGCCCGCCATCAACACCGTCAAATACGTCCTCGTCTTCTACCTCAAGAAGGTCACAACTCAAGTGTGCTTCACAATACATGTTTCAGAGCCGCTTTACAGAAAAGACTTGTTTCAGTGTTACAGTTTAGGAAGTATTCCGTTATCAGTCAGAGACTAGTCTAATGTTATGTAAACATGGCAGTGATGTAGAGCTGTAGTGTAGTATGTTATTTGGTTAGTTATGTTGGGTATATTACTCCCACAGGTGTCTCTGGTGACCAACTGTCGTCCCGCCACTCGCCCGTTCCGAGCGTCCAGTTCCCACTTCTTCTTCCTGGTGGTGTTGCTGATCGGCTTGGCTCTGGCGTCGGTTCCCGTCACTGTCAGCATTGCAGAGTGAGGCCACGCATCACAACACGCATCACAACACGCATCGCGACACCTTCACAACACGCATCATGACACAACACGCATCATGACACAACACGCATCACAACACGCATCATGACACAACACGCATCACAACACGCATCGCGAAACCTTCACAACACGCATCACGACACAACACGCATCACAACACGCATCACAAAACGCATCACGACACCTTCACAACACGCATCACGACACCGTCACAACACGCATCACGACACAACACGCATCACAACACACATCACAACACGCATCACAACACGCATCACGACATCTTCACAACACGCATCACAACACCTTCACAACACGGATCACAACACCTTCTCAACACGCATCACAACACCTTCACAACACGCATCACAACAGCTCACTTCACAACACGCATCACGACACCTCACTTCACAACACACATCACGACACCTCACTTCACAACACGGATCACAACACCTTCACAACACGCATCACAACACCTTCACAGCATGCATCACGACACCTCACAACAAGCATCACGAAACAACACGCATCACGACACAACACGCATCACAACACGCATCACAACATGCATCACAACACCTTCTCAACACGCATCACAACACCTCACACCACGCATCACGACACAACACGCATCACAACACACATCACAACGCGCATCACAACACTTTCTCAACACGCATCACAACACCTTCACAACACGTATCACAACACGCATCACGACATCTTCACAACACGCATCACAACACCTTCACAACACGCATCACGACACCTCACAACACGCATCACGACACAACACGCATCACAACACACCACAACACGCATCACAACACCTTCACAACACGCATCACAACACCTTCTCAACACGCATCACAACACCTTCACAACACGCATCACGACACCTTCACAACACACATCACAACACGCATCACGACATCTTCACAACAAGCATCACAACACCTTCACAACACGCATCACGACACCTCACAACACGCATCACGACACAACACGCATCACAACACACCAGAACACGCATCACAACACCTTCTCAACACGCATCACAACACCTTCACAACACGCATCACAACACCTTCTCAACACGCATCACAACACCTTCACAACAAGCATCACAACACCTTCACAACACGCATCACAACACCTTCACAACACGCATCACGACACCTTCACAACACGCATCACGACACCTTCACAACACGCATCACAACACCTTCACAACACGCATCACAACACCTTCACAACACGCATCACGACACAACACGCATCACAACGCACAACACAACATCTTCTCAACACGCATCACAACATACCACAACACACCACAACACGCATCACAACACCTTCTCAACACGCATCACAACACCTTCACAACACGCATCACGACACCTTCACAACACGCATCACAACACCTTCACAACACGCATCACAACACCTTCACAACACGCATCACAACACCTTCACAACACGCATCACGACACAACACGCATCACAACGCGCATCACTGAATGCATCACGACACCTTCACAACAATCATCACGACACCTTCACAACACGCATCACGACACAACACGCATCACAACACACAACACAACACGCATCACAGAACCTTCTCAACACGCATCACAACACCTTCACAACACGCATCACGAACACCCCACAACACGCATCACGACAGCTCACTTCACAACACGCATCACGACAGCTCACTTCACAACACGCATCACGACACCTCACTTCACAACACGCATCACGACACCTCACAACACGCATCACGACACAACACGCATCACAACGCGCATCACTGAATGCATCACGACACCTTCACAACAATCATCACGACACCTTCACAACACGCATCACGACACAACACGCATCACAACACACAACACGCATCACAGAACCTTCTCAACACGCATCACAACACCTTCACAACACACATCACGAACACCCCACAACACGCATCACGACAGCTCACTTCACAACACGCATCACGACAGCTCACTTCACAACACGCATCACTACACCTCACTTCACAACACGCATCACGACACCTTCACAACACGCATCACAACACCTTCTCAACACGCATCACAACACCTTCACAACACGCATCACAACACCTTCACAACACGCATCACGACACCTTCACAACACACATCACAACACGCATCACGACATCTTCACAACAAGCATCACAACACCTTCACAACACGCATCACGACACCTCACAACACGCATCACGACACAACACGCATCACAACACACCAGAACACGCATCACAACACCTTCTCAACACGCATCACAACACCTTCACAACACGCATCACAACACCTTCTCAACACGCATCACAACACCTTCTCAACACGCATCACAACACCTTCTCAACACGCATCACAACACCTTCACAACACGCATCACGACACCTTCACAACACGCATCACAACACCTTCACAATACGCATCACAACACCTTCACAACACGCATCACAACACGCATCACAACACCTTCACAACACGCATCACGACACAACACGCATCACAACGCGCATCACTGAATGCATCACGACACCTTCACAACAATCATCACGACACCTTCACAACACGCATCACGACACAACACGCATCACAACACACAACACAACACGCATCACAGAACCTTCTCAACACGCATCACAACACCTTCACAACACGCATCACGAACACCCCACAACACGCATCACGACAGCTCACTTCACAACACGCATCACGACAGCTCACTTCACAACACGCATCACGACACCTCACTTCACAACACGCATCACGACACAACACGCATCACAACGCGCATCACTGAATGCATCACGACACCTTCACAACAATCATCACGACACCTTCACAACACGCATCACGACACAACACGCATCACAACACACAACACAACACGCATCACAGAACCTTCTCAACACGCATCACAACACCTTCACAACACGCATCACGAACACCCCACAACACGCATCACGACAGCTCACTTCACAACACGCATCACGACAGCTCACTTCACAACACGCATCACTACACCTCACTTCACAACACGCATCACGACACCTCACTTCACAACACGCATCACAACACCTTCTCAACACGCATCACAACACCTTCACAACACGCATCACAACACCTTCACAACACGCATCACGACACCTTCACAACACACATCACAACACGCATCACGACATCTTCACAACAAGCATCACAACACCTTCACAACACGCATCACGACACCTCACAACACGCATCACGACACAACACGCATCACAACACACCAGAACACGCATCACAACACCTTCTCAACACGCATCACAACACCTTCACAACACGCATCACAACACCTTCTCAACACGCATCACAACACCTTCACAACAAGCATCACAACACCTTCACAACACGCATCACAACACCTTCACAACACGCATCACAACACCTTCACAACACGCATCACGACACCTTCACAACACGCATCACAACACCTTCACAACACGCATCACAACACCTTCACAACACGCATCACGACACAACACGCATCACAACGCACAACACAACATCTTCTCAACACCCATCACAACATACCACAACACACCACAACACGCATCACAACACCTTCTCAACACGCATCACAACACCTTCTCAACACGCATCACAACACCTTCACAACACGCATCACGACACCTTCACAACACGCATCACAACACCTTCACAATACGCATCACAACACCTTCACAACACGCATCACAACACCTTCACAACACGCATCACGACACAACACGCATCACAACGCGCATCACTGAATGCATCACGACACCTTCACAACAATCATCACGACACCTTCACAACACGCATCACGACACAACACGCATCACAACACACAACACAACACGCATCACAGAACCTTCTCAACACGCATCACAACACCTTCACAACACGCATCACGAACACCCCACAACACGCATCACGACAGCTCACTTCACAACACGCATCACAACACCTTCACAATACGCATCACAACACCTTCACAACACGCATCACAACACCTTCACAACACGCATCACGACACAACACGCATCACAACGCGCATCACTGAATGCATCACGACACCTTCACAACAATCATCACGACACCTTCACAACACGCATCACGACACAACACGCATCACAACACACAACACAACACGCATCACAGAACCTTCTCAACACGCATCACAACACCTTCACAACACGCATCACGAACACCCCACAACACGCATCACGACAGCTCACTTCACAACACGCATCACGACAGCTCACTTCACAACACGCATCACGACACCTCACTTCACAACACGCATCACGACACCTCACAACACGCATCACGACACAACACGCATCACAACGCGCATCACTGAATGCATCACGACACCTTCACAACAATCATCACGACACCTTCACAACACGCATCACGACACAACACGCATCACAACACACAACACAACACGCATCACAGAACCTTCTCAACACGCATCACAACACCTTCACAACACGCATCACGAACACCCCACAACACGCATCACTACACCTCACTTCACAACACGCATCACGACACCTCACTTCACAACACGCATCACGACACCTCACAACACGCATGACGACACAACGCATCTCAACAAACATCACAACACGCAACAAAACACCTTCTCAACACGCATCACAACACCTTCACAACACGCATCACAATAACTTCACAACACGCATCACGACATCTTCACAACGCATCACAACACCTTCTCAACACGCATCACAACACCTTCTCAACACGCATCACAACACCTTCTCAACACGCATCACGACACCTTCACAACACGCATCACAACACCTCCACAACACGCATCACGACACAACACGCATCACAACGCACAACACGCAACACAACATCTTCTCGACACGCATCACAACACAACACGCATCACAACACCTTCACAACACGCATCACGACACCTTCACAACACGCATCACAACACCTCCACAACACGCATCACGACACAACACGCATCACAACGCACAACACGCAACACAACATCTTCTCGACACGCATCACAACACAACACGCATCACAACACCTTCACAACACGCATCACGACACCCCACAACACGCATCACGACAGCTCACTTCACAACACGCATCACGACACCTCACTTCACAACACGCATCACGACACCTCACTTCACAACACGCATCACGACACCTCACAACACGCATGACGACACAACGCATCTCAACAAACATCACAACACGCAACACAACACCTTCTCAACATGCATCACAACACCTTCACAACACGCATCACAATAACTTCACAACACGCATCACGACACCTTCACAACACGCATCACGACACAACACTTCACAACACGCATCACGACACCTCACTTCACAACACGCATCACGACACCTCACTTCACAACACGCATCACGACACCTCACTTCACAACACGCATCACGACACCTCACTTCACAACACGCATCACGACACCTCACTTCACAACACGCATCACGACACCTCACTTCACAACACGCATCACAACACCTTCACAACACACATCACAACACCTTCACAACACGCATCACAATAACTTCACAACACGCATCACGACACCTTCACAACGCATCACAACACCTTCACAACACGCATCACGACACCTCACTTCACAACACGCATCACGACACCTCACTTCACAACACGCATCACAACACCTTCACAACACACATCACGACACCTTCACAACACACATCACAACATGCATCACAACACCTACACAACACACATCACCACACCTTCACAACACGCATCACAACACCTACACAACACGCATCACAACACGCTTCACAACATGCATCACGACACCTTCAGGACACGCTTCACAACACGCATTACGACACCTTCAGGACACGCTTCACAACACGCATCACGACACCTTCAGGATGCGCTTCACAACACGCATCACGACACCTTTAAGACACGCTTCACAACATGCATCACGACACCTTCACAACACACATCACGACACCTTCAGGACACGCTTCACAACACGCATTACGACACCTTCAGGACACGCTTCACAACACGCATTATGACACCTTCAGGACACGCTTCACAACACGGATCAGGACACCTTCACGACACGCATCACGACACCTTCACAACACGCATCACGACACCTTCAGGACACGCTTCACAACACGTATCACGACACCTTCACGACACGCATCACGACACCTTCACAACACGCATCACGACACCTTCAGGACATGCTTCACAACACGCATCACGACACCTTCAGGACACGCTTCACAACACGCATCACGACACCTTCACAACACGTATCACGACACGCTTCACAACACGCATCACGACACCTTCACGACACGCATCACGACACCTTCACAACACCCATCACGACACGCTTCACAACACGCATCACGACACCTTCACGACACGCATCACAACACCTTCACAACACACATCACAACACCTTCAGAACACGCTTCACAACATGCATCACGACACCTTCACAACACGCATCACGACACCTTCACACCTTCACAACACGAATCACGACACCTTCACAACACGCATCACGACACCTTCACAACACGCATCACGACACCTTCACAACACGCATCACGACACCTTCACGGTACGCATCACGACACCTTCAGGACACGCTTCACAACACACATCACGACACCTTCAGGACACGCTTCACAAAACACATCACGACACCTTCAGGACACGCTTCACAACACGCTTCTCAGCATCGGTCCGCTCTCCCTGTTCCAGTATTAAACACGCCTCTCAGTGTTGGTTATACTCTCCTCTGCGGTGTGTGTGCAGGATCCAGGCGTCGCGAGCGTGTGGCCCGTTCGTCAGCTACAGCACCTCATGGCAGGTGGTGCCGCAGGGGATTACCCAGCTGCCCCTGGGCCTGCGCTCATTCCTGCTAGCGCTCGCCTCCGAGGCCTTCGCCGTGTCCTTCTTCGTCATCACCTGGTGAGCATCATCATCATCGCTCTTACACACTCTCTGCTGTATCGCTGGATCCTTTACGTGTGCAGATAAACATTTCATTTTACTATTCAGTTTAAGATTTTACAAACTTGTGCTTTACCTAATTTGGTGTTCTGGGTCAAAATGACCCGCCTACGAGAGATTGCTTGTGAATCTCTTACTATGCTATTATCACCAAATATATTTTGTCAACTTGTAGCCTATGATCAATCAGTGACCAAACACCTCGGCTAACCCAAATAAAACAAGTTGATAAAAGTTTGAACCCAGTATTCTGTGATAACAGAGCAATTTGTCATGGTGTACCAAGGTGGAAAGTAAATCGCCCAAATAAGCACAAGTGTGTGTGTGTGTGTGTGTGTGTGTGTTGCAGTCTGGGGATGTTCTATGTGATCGCCCTGGCTGGAGCTCATAAGCGTGTGATTGAACAGCTCCGAGATCAGCTGGCCATGGTGAGTCTCCACATGATGATGATGATGATGATGATGAGGATGATGATGATGATGAAGGTGTTGAGTGTTTGTTTCTGTGTGAGCAGGAGGGCCGGGACAAGCGTTTCCTCATCCAGAAGTTGTATCAGGCCCAGCAGGCCACATTCAGGCGTTCTGCAGACGCCAAGGGTTTGCACAGGAACCGAGCTGATGCTGGACTGTGTTTAGTGGAGCCGTCAGTGGTGCTGGAGACTCAGGCCTGACCCATCGAACCAGTGAACCGTCGACCCATTAACCCATCAAACCAGTGACCTGTCGACGCATCAACCATCGAACCAGTGAACCATCAACCCTTCGAACCAGTGAACCGTCGACCCATCAACCCATCAAACCAGTGAACCGTCGACCCATCAACACAGCGAACCAGTGAACCGTTGACCCATCAACCTGTCAAACCAGTGAACCGTCGACCCATCAACCCGTCAAACCAGTGAACCGTCGACCCATCAACCCAGCGAACCAGTGAACCGTTGACCCATCAACCTGTCAAACCAGTGAACCGTCGACCCATCAACCCGTCAAACCAGTGAACCGTCGAACCAGTGAACCGTCGACCCATCAACCCGTCAAACCAGTGAACCGTCGACCCATCAACCCATCAAACCAGTGAACCGTCGACCCATCAAACCAGTGAACCGTCGACCCATCAACCCGGCGAACCAGTGAACCGTCGACCCTCAACCCATCAAACCAGTGAACCGTCGACCCATCAACCCGGTGAACCGTCGACCCATAAACCCAGCGAACCAGTGAACCGTCGACCCATCATCCCGTCGAACCAGTGAACCGTCGACCCATCAAACCAGTGAACCGTCGACCCATCAAACCAGTGAACCGTCGACCCATCAACCCGGCAAACCAGTGAACCGTCGACCCACCAAACCAGTGAACCGTCGACCCATCAACCCGACGAACCAGTGAACCATCGACCCATCAAACCAGTGAACCGTCGACCCATCAAACCAGTGAACCGTCGACCCATCAACCCACCAAACCAGTGAACCGTCGACCCATCAAACCAGTGAACCGTCGACCCATCAACCCGGCGAACCAGTGAACCATCGACCCATCAACCCATCAAACCAGTGAACCGTCGACCCATCAACCCAGCGAACCGTCGACCCATCAACCCATCAAACCAGTGAACCGTCGACCCATCAACCCAGCGAACCAGTGAACCGTCGACCCATCAACCCATCAAACCAGTGAACCATCGTCCCATCAACCCTGCGAACCAGTGAACCGTCGACCCATCAAACCAGTGAACCGTCGACCCATCAACCCATCAAACCAGTGAACCGTCGACCCATCAACCCGGCGAACCAGTGAACCGTCGACCCATCAACCCATCAAACCAGTGAACCGTCGACCCATCAACCCGGTGAACCGTCGACCCATCAACCCAGCGAACCAGTGAACCGTCGACCCATCAGCCCGTCGAACCAGTGAACCGTCGACCCATCAAACCAGTGAACCGTCGACCCATCAAACCAGTGAACCGTCGACCCATCAACCCGGCAAACCAGTGAACCGTCGACCCATCAAACCAGTGAACCGTCGACCCATCAACCCGGCAAACCAGTGAACCGTCGACCCATCAAACCAGTGAACCGTCGACCCATCAACCCGGCAAACCAGTGAACCATCGACCCATCAACCCATCAAACCAGTGAACCGTCGACCCATCAACCCAGTGAACCGTCGACCCATCAACCAATCAAACCAGTGAACTGTCGACCCATCAACCCAGCGAACCAGTGAACCGTCGACCCATCAACCCATCAAACCAGTGAACCATCGTCCCATCAACCCGGCGAACCAGTGAACCGTCGACCCATCAACCCATCAAACCAGTGAACCGTCAACCCATCAACCCAGCGAACCAGTGAACCGTCAACCTATCAAACCAGTGAACCATCGACCCATCAACCCAACGAACCAGTGAACCGTCGACCCATCAAACCAGTGAACCGTCGACCCATCAACCCAGCGAACCAGTGAACCGTCAACCCATCAAACCAGTGAACCGTCGACCCATCGAACCATTTACCCAGCGAACACACTCACTCAGTAAAGCCATCAGTGGTGCTGGAGACTCAGGCATGACTCGACTCAACGACCCAGTGAACCGTCGACCCAGCGAACGCACTCACTCAGTGAAGCGGCTCCTGAACACACTAACTCCCTTACACTACACCCTGTTTACTACATTCACTGTTTACTACATTCACTGTCTAATGTCTTATTATTGTGATTTTTGCTCTGTGCTTACAAAATGTGCAAAAGTTTTGAGAATATCCAATTGTTGTGAGTGAACTGCTTTACCATCTGCACAATAAACCCATGACACATCAGAATACAGAAGATTTGAGAGATTTTCATCTGACTGGGGAACATTTATGGATGCCATACTGAGAATGAGGCCGTGTTTGATTAACTCAGACTGAACTACTGTTGGCCACTTTGGTAAAGAGTCATTTTACTTAGGCAAACAGTTGCAAACATTCAGTTGTCAATCATGGAATTAACTTGCTGGAATTTGCGGTTATAAAAGGAAATTTCTGGCCCAGTTTGTTTTTTGACATGTTAAATAATTTATTATGTTTAATAAGTTTAACTGAACCAAGGGAATCTGTGTTTATCTGGTAAGTTTCTGCAGTTACTCCCTGCTAGTTAATGGATACACTATTATGTGGGAAAAGCCGCCGGTTTTCCTCCAGAGATGGGAGGCATTTGATTATTATGGAACTTTTTGCAATTTTTTGCAAATGTTTTCTTTATGTTCATCAACTGAAATTCATCCAGGTATTATAGACCTTATGAGCATTACTATGTATGCTCTAATACAACACATTGACTCCTTAGAGACTCCTCTCTTAAAGACTCCTCTCTTAAACAAAAAGTATGATGCAACAGCATAATTTATGTTAATAGTTATTTAACCTTTAGCTTTAAAACCTTTAGCAAATAAAACATTTGTGTGGAGAAAAAAAGGGTATTTAACTGTCTTTTAAGAACCACGGGCTGCTTTATAATATACAAGTCTTTTATTTTGACGGGCTGCTACATGATATTGGAGGCTTTTATTTTGACTGGTTGCTACATGATATTGGAGGCTTTTATTTGATTGGTTGCTACATGATATTGGAGGCTTTTATTTTGACGGGATGCTTTATTATATTCAAGACTTTTATTTTGACGGGCTGCTATATGATATTGGAGACTTTTATTTTGACGGGCTGCTATATGATATTGGGGGCTTTTATTTTGACGGGCTGCTATATGATATTGGAGAGTTTTATTTTGACGGGCTGCTATATGATATTGGAGGCTTTTATTTTGACGGGCTGCTACATGATATTCGAGGCTTTTATTTTGACGGGCTGCTATATGATATTGGAGACTTTTATTTTGACGGGCTGCTATATGATATTGGAGACTTTTATTTTGACGGGCTGCTATATGATATTGGAGGCTTTTATTTTGACGGGCTGCTATATGATATTCGAGGCTTTTATTTTGACGGGCTGCTATATGATATTGGAGGCTTTTATTTTGACGGGCTGCTCGCGGAAATCGGGGCTCGTGAGCGCAGAGAATCTTTGGTCCGTCGCGAATCTTCGCAAATCAAACCGAGATCGATATTAAAGCAGTAATGATCGCGCAGCAGCGTGTTAGTGCACTTTAAACACATCTGCAGGTGAGCGTGTGACCGTCCGTATCAGCTCTATAGATGTCAGTGTAAATAATAAACATGTAGAGCAGAAGTGAGCATAATGATTCATTCTGCATTCATATAGTGTTAATTACACGTGACAGCCTGTAGACATTGATTTTCAGTCACACCAGTTTTAACAATAAGTGATCCTGAAGACGTGTGTGTTTGTCAAGTCAAGTCACCTTTATTTATATAGCGCTTTATACAACAAATTGTGTGTTTTTATAATTATTTATTTTATATTTAAAGCTGCAGTCTCTTACTTTTTTGTGTTAAAAATGTAAACAAATTAAAAAATAATAAGTGAGTACATCATGAATCCATTTTCCAAACCGTATTTTTGATTCTGAAAGCTACAGTACACCTATAATAAGTGTTTATATTGGGACAATTTTAGACCAGACGGGTCGTACTGCCGCGGAGGAACACAGTATCTGCGTGACGCGTCATAAACACAGAGAAGTAGCTCCGGCTGCAGCTTTAATTATATATAACCAGGGTTTGAAATTAACCTTTTCATCCACCGGCCAATTTGGCTACTAAAGTTTTAAGTTACCGTCAATTCAGAACTTCTACTAGCCAAAAAAAAAAAAAAAAAAGTGGATATAAATATATTGGCAAATTTGGATTTCATACATTCATTTATTATTCAAACAAAATCCTGAAATCCAGCCATCTCCTGCCTTCCTCTTTCATCCTCATCCTTTTCACCAAAAACATGTTTTAGGTGGACAGATCAATACAGTACAAAGAACATTAATAAAAAAAATTAGGATGTTGGAAAATAATAATGTCTTTTCTCTTAACCAAATGCTTTTTAATCTTCTCTATTGCTTCAATGCAAATGAACAAGCACGCCATTATTTGTTGCGTAGGGATGGGCATGTTAAAGTAAGCCAGATATGCGCAGATTCTGCAATATGCTGTATTTAATAAATCATGATGACTTCATCATTTGAAGTATTTGCGCTAAACCTGTGCAGATTTGTCTTACATGAAATTCCCCAGCAAAGTGAGTAAATTTGCCAAATTTGCTTGTGATTTGACAGTGTTACCCGCCACAGTTGATTTTTACCCGCATGTGGCGGGTTGGCGGGTGTTAATTTCAAACCTTGTATAATATATATTATTTATGAATGTGTTATTTGAATGTGTTTAAAGTCACAGTGAGTCGGGTCGGGTCATGGCGTCGGGTCCAGAGGCCGTCCACTACATCCACCTCCACAACTCCAGCCAGTCGGTTCTGGAAGCCCTGAGATCCCAGCGGCGTAAAGGCCTGTTCTGCGACGTCACGGTGCGCATCCACGACGCCTCGCTGCGGGCCCACGCCTGCGTGCTAGCGGCCGGGAGCCCCTTCTTCCAGGACAAGCTCCTGCTGGGCCACTCGGAGATCTCAGTGCCGCCGCTGGTGCCGGCGGAGACGGTGCGGCAGCTCGTGGACTTCATGTACAGCGGCTCACTAGTCGTGCTACACTCGCAGGCGCTCTGCATCCTCACCGCCGCCTCCATCCTGCAGATCAAGACCGTCATCGACGAGTGCACGCAGATCATCTCGCAGCGGCGCGGGGGCGGAGCCTCCAGCGGGGGGGCAGGGCCTAAGCAGGAGGAGGACGGGGCCGACGGGAAAGGGCGGGAGAGCGTGGCACTGACGGGCTACGGCTACGACTGCGCTTCGGACATGGCAGCCGCTCTGGGAGGCGGAGCTCAGGCGGAGGGTGGCGGGCTGGAAGGGGGCGGAGTTGGCGCTCTAATGCCACTCGGCGAGTTAGGAGGCGGGGCCATGTGTAGAGGGGAGGGGCTTGGCGTAGCAGGGGGCGGGGCCATGCTGAAGCCATCAAGCTGCTCGCAGGAGATCAGCTACATGTTGAGCGCGGAGCGCGGCGCGGCGAATGAGCGTGGGCAGATGGCGGAGGAATACGGCAGTGTGGCGGAGGAGCTGGTGAGCGGCGTGGAGCGCTTTAGCGAAGACGACGAGAGAGACGCACACGACGCTGACAGAGACGCCGACAGAGACAGACAGACCGCGCACACGCGCAAACAGAGGCAGCCACTGAGACTGCAGGTAATGCTACGCTCATTTTTGTCAAACTGAGATTAGCATTGGCTCTGATGCGTGTGTGTTGGTGCAGGTGCTAAACAGAGATTAGCATTAGCTGTGATGCGTGTGTGTTGGTGCTAAACCGATATTAGCATCGACTGATACGTGTGTGTTGGTGCAGGTGCTAAACAGAGATTAGCATTAGCTGTGATCTGTGTGTGTTGTGCAGGTACTGGGCGGCGAGCAGGTGGTGGTGAAGAACGAGGGCGTGCAGGAAGGAGAGGGACTGTTTGAGATGAACGAGAGAGGAAACGCATCACACGGCTCACATCAGCCCAGCTACGCACAGGTAACACACACACACTGTGACACGTGGCTCACACCAGCCCAGCTACGCACAGGTAACACACACACACTGTGACACGTGGCTCACACCAGCCCAGCTACGCACAGGTAACACACACACACTGTGACACGTGGCTCACACCAGCCCAGCTACGCACAGGTAACACACACACACTGTGACACGTGGCTCACACCAGCCCAGCTACGCACAGGTAACACACACACACTGTGACACGTGGCTCACACCAGCCCAGCTACGCACAGGTAACACACACACACACACTGTGACACGTGGCTCACACCAGCCCAGCTACGCACAGGTAACACACACACACACACACACACACTGTGACACGTGGCTCACACCAGCCCAGCTACGCACAGGTAACACACACACACTGTGACACGGGGCTCACACCAGCCCAGTTACGCACAGGTAACACACACACACACACTGTGACACGTGGCTCACACCAGCCCAGCTACGCACAGGTAACACACACACACTGTGACACGTGGCTCACAC
Source organism: Meda fulgida (assembly GCA_030578275.1). Classification (NCBI taxonomy): domain Eukaryota; kingdom Metazoa; phylum Chordata; class Actinopteri; order Cypriniformes; family Leuciscidae; genus Meda; species Meda fulgida. The sequence continues at coordinate 42,208,486 of CM060616.1, read as the reverse complement.
CAGCCCAGCTACGCACAGGTAACACACACACACACACTGTGACACGTGGCTCACACCAGCCCAGCTACGCACAGGTAACACACACACACACACACACACACTGTGACACGTGGCTCACACCAGCCCAGCTACGCACAGGTAACACACACACACTGTGACACGTAGCTCACACCAACCCAGCTAGGCACAGGTAACACACACACACACACTGTGACACGTGGCTCACACCAGCCCAGCTACGCACAGGTAACACACACACACTGTGACACGGGGCTCACACCAGCCCAGCTACGCACAGGTAACACACACACACACACACACACACACACACACACTGTGACACGTGGCTCACACCAGCCCAGCTACGCACAGGTAACACACACACACTGTGACACGGGGCTCACACCAGCCCAGCTACGCACAGGTAACACACACACACACACACACACACACTGTGACACGTGGCTCACACCAGCCCAGCTACGCACAGGTAACACACACACACTGTGACACGGGGCTCACACCAGCCCAGTTACGCACAGGTAACACACACACACACACTGTGACACGTGGCTCACACCAGCCCAGCTACGCACAGGTAACACACACACACACACACTGTGACACGGGGCTCACACCAGCCCAGTTACGCACAGGTAACACACACACACACACACTGTGACACGTGGCTCACACCAGCCCAGCTACGCACAGGTAACACACACACACACACACACTGTGACACGTGGCTCACACCAGCCCAGCTACGCACAGGTAACACACACACATTGTGACACAGGGCTCACACCAGCCCAGTTACGCACAGATAACACACACACACACACTGTGACACGTGGCTCACACCAGCGCAGCTACGCACCGGTAACACACACACACACACACACTCTGACATGTGGCTCACACCAGCTCAGCTACACACAGGTAACACACACACTGTGACACGGCGGCAGCAACTAGCGTGTTTGTGTGTTTCAGGGCGGGTTCTACGAGGACTCGGGCGTGTTCCCGGGTGGCTTCTGGTCTCAGGCGGATCCACAGGCGTCTCTGGGCTCGAACCCGCGCGGCCGGGTCAACAAACAGCTGTCGCCGCCGCCGGCCTCGCAGAACCTCGGCAGCCAGGTCTGACCTGCCGCTAGTCGCGTGACGCTTAACCGTCGCTCTGCTAACACACGTCTCTGTCCTCAGATGCTGTTCCAGTTTCCTGCCAGCGAATCACAGAGCCAGTCCTTCTTCGTAGGCGGACCCATGGTGATCGACGGCTTGGCTGATTCGTGCCAGCAGGCCCAGCCCCCCGCTCCTCTGACCCCGGCTCCGCCCCCCTCCACCCCAGCATGCATTGCAGGTCCGAGCTTTGCCCCGCAGGGCTCCGAGACGTCCTTCGACTGCAGCCACTGCGGGAAGTCGCTGCGCTCGCGCAAGAACTACAGCAAACACATGTTCATACACTCCGGTACGCACACATGCGTCATATATGATGATTGGCAGCCTCATTTACATGTTACAATCATTATAGTCATCACTATGAATATCTTTATAGCTATTATCTGCTGGTGTGAGCGCTAATATAGTAATCATTATAGTTATAATTAAATAACACATTAAAAACTAAAACCGCCAGTAGGGGGCAGCAAGTCACTGTCTTTGTCACCGAATCATTCGATCGATTCGTTCAAACGGCTGTTTCATTCAGGACCAAAGTGACTGTGTTTATGAATCACTGACTCACTAGATTCGTTTGAAACGCAGATTCATAAACGTAACACCCGTGTTTGCTCGGAGATGTGCGCAGCGGCTCAGCTGTGATTTTGTTTGGAACTATTTTCGTTGATGAAATAGAGCAAAATCTGACAATACTGTTCCTAAAATGTAAGTCACTTAATATTAACTTTGTTTATTGAATTGTTGTATAAAATCAATATTACATCCCTTTAAAACTCCCTTGATAATCAGTAAAAAACTGTCACTCGTCTCAGTTCAGCGCGATCTCACAAACTTCCCGTATAATCAGAGCAGTTGTCTAGACTGCACAATGAATCTCTTATATACGTTGTCTACTTTTTTATAATGAGAGGATTCACGAGCTTGCATAACTCAACACTTAAAAAACTTCAGCGTTTTGAGCGGTGAGTGTATTTTAACTTAAACGCCTCTGATTGGCCATTGTGTCTCAAGAAATCATCAGATATGTCTGCGATTGGCTGCATTGCTCAGCGCTACACGTTCTCTCATCACGCTCTCCAGAGTGCAAAATCTGTTTGGCCAATATGCTGTCATTAGTTTCCACTGCACCGCCCCACAGAACCGGGCCTTACCGGGCCAGCATTCGCCTCAGTCGACTGATGTGGTCGCACTGTAGAGCCCTGTATATAAACCAGTTAGACCACTTAACATAGTGAATGCTATCAGGATGATACTTTCAACCAGCATAACGTGTGTGTGTGTGTGTGTGTGTGTGTGTGCAGGCCAGAAGCCGCACCAGTGCAGCATCTGCTGGCGCTCGTTCTCTCTGCGGGACTACCTGCTGAAGCACATGGTGGTGCACACTGGTGTGCGGGCCTTCCAGTGCTCCGTCTGCAGCAAACGCTTCACGCAGAAGAGCTCGCTGAACGTGCACATGCGCACGCACCGCGTGGAGCGCACCTTCACCTGCGCCGTG
>CM060616.1:42193309-42198309 GCA_030578275.1 Meda fulgida | reverse complement strand
TCACGCTATTTCTACGTCATCACGCTATTTCTACGTCATTACGCTATTTCTACATCATCACGCTATTTCTACGTCATTACACTAATTCTACGTCATTACGCTATTTTTACGTCATTACACTATTTCTACGTCATGACTCTATTTCTACAACATCATGCTATTTCTACATCATTACTCTATTTCTACGTTATTACTCTATTTTTTCTACATCATTATGCTATTTCTACGTCGTTACTCTATTTCTACGTCATTACTCTATTTCTGTCATTACTCTATTTCTACGTCATTACGCTATTTTTACGTCATTACACTATTTCTACGTCATGACTATTTCTACATCATCACACTCTTTCTACGTCATTACTCTATTTCTGTTATTATTCTATTTTTTCTATGTCATTAGGCTATTTCTACGTCGTTACTCTATTTCTACGTAATTATGCTATTTTTCACGTCATTACACTATTTCTACGTCATCACGGTATTTCTACGTCATTAATCTATTTCTACATCATCTCGCTATTTCTACGTCATTACGCTATTTCTACATCATTACGCTATTTCTACGTCATCACGCTATTTCTACGTCATCACGCTATTTCTACATCATTACGCTATTTCTAAGTCATCACGCTATTTCTACATCATTACTCTATTTCTACGTCATTACGCTATTTCTACATCATCACGCTATTTCTACGCCATTACGCTATTTCTACGTCATCACGCTATTTCTACATCATCACGCTATTTCTACGCCATTACGGTATTTCTACCTCAATAATCTATTTCTACGTCATTCCGATATTTCTACGTCATTACACTATTTCTACGTCATTACTCTATTTCTACATCATCACGCTATTTCTACGCCATTACGCTATTTCTTCGTCATCACGCTATTTTTACATCATCACGCTATTTCTACGCCATTACGGTATTTCTATGTCATTAATCTATTTCTACGTCGTTACTCTATTTCTACGTCATTACGCTATTTCTACGTCATTACACTATTTCTACGTCATCACGGTATTTCTATGTCATTAATCTATTTCCACATCATCTCGCTATTTCTACATCATTACGCTATTTCTACATCATTACGCTATTTCTACGTCATCACGCTATTTCTACGGCATTACGCTATTTCTACGTCATCACGCTATTTCTACATCATCACACTATTTCTACGGCATTACGGTATTTCTACGTCATTACGCTATTTCTACGTAATTAAGGTATTTCTACGTCATTAATCTATTTCTACGTCATTCCGATATTTCTACGTCATTCCGATATTTCTACATCATTAATCTATTTCTATATCATTGCACATGCACAGTCCTTTCAGTTTCGGTTTTCATTCCGATCAAGTGTTTACATGTTCTCTTGATCGGATTAGAAAAGAAATAAAACAACCCTTTCAATTGGATCGAAATGTCACTGGGATCGTCCTCAATCGGACTGATAAAGGCGTTTACATGAAGCTTTCAGTACGCTTGAGCCATCAATCCCATTACTAACCGATTATTTGGTTGCATGTAAACGTAGCCACTGAGTATTCCTCACATCCCACAGGCAGCTTCACTAGTGTGTGTGTGTGTGTGTTTGTGTGTGTGTGTGTGTGTGTGTGTGTGTGTGTGTGTGTGTGTGTGTGTGTGTGTGCAGTCGAGTGTATCAGATGAGTAAGATGTACCTGTTTGCTCCGTCGGCTGGACTCTACACCTGCCCGCTGGCCATGACGGACGGAGCTGCTAAAGTCATCGAGGTAAAGTACTCCAGCACTCACTTACACTGTATAATCTCAACCGTACACTTTATGGACAAGAGTATGGAGACACCTGACCTTCACACCAACAGCGACTGTAAGACATCACATTCTGAGCAAACAGACATTGAGTGAAACCCACTCCACGAAGCTCCCACCGCATAGGTTCTGTGCTGATGTTACCTGACCATTATACCAACAGGGACTGTCTTATAAGACCATTTCCCTTTCCGGTCTGCGATTACTAATGTGTGAGGCCTAATTCTGTGGAAGTAGATGCAGAGAGAGTAAAGGCTGGTGTTGTTTTTAGATCTGAGCAGTGCTCTGTGGTGGCGAGCTCTTTAGGTCTCGAGTACACAACATGAAGTGGGTTTTCCACCCCAGTTTGTGAACCCTTTTTTGTCCTAAGGCACCTTTGGGAGTGCTGGAGTTTTGAGATCCTACGAAAATTTGTTTCTGAGTGGTCGCAGCCTCCACTCAGCATGCTCCCCTTGGCACACCTTTGGAATACAATCGCCATTGACAAGTAAATTTTTTGAAATGTTTAATTTTTTTCACATTTATGCATGCATTGGTTATAATACCGGGCCCTGAGCTCTGCTTGCGGGGTATGTAGCCGGGGTTATGCTGGTGTGTACTTTCTATGTTGTTTAGATGTTTAATTTTTAGCTTTTGTCATTTTTTTAAGAATTGCTATTTAGGTTTAATTTATTTTTATTCAGCTCAAGTTTTAAGAACTGTTGAACATAGACATAAACTAATGAAGATGGAGAATGAGACACTGGTGTTCTCAGCATCGTCAAAATAAAAGCCCTGCTTCTGATATTTCAGCCATGTCTTTGAGATGAGCTTCACCGAAAAGAGTGTGTGTGCGTGTGTGTGTGTGTGTGTGTGTGTGTGCGTGCATACGTGTGTGCGTGTGTGTGTGTAGACTTTAGGTATGCCGGCCAGAAAAGCGTTTGAGCGTCTGACCACACGTGATGACAAGATATTCTGGACGTCAGGACAATGGATGACAGAGAGGAAAGGAGGATCTGACGTCTGTGAGACACACACACACACGCACCCCCTTACCCTCACAATCACACATGCACCCTCACACACACAGACACACACTCACACATGTTTGTGATACAGTCACTCATCAGTCTCTGATGTGATGCTGTTGTTGTCATAGCAAGCGGTACAGAGACGGTTGCCAAGCGACAGCAGGACGGATGGTTCAAGCTGTATGGCTTTAAATGGTTCACGTCGGCGACAGATGCTGATATGACGCTCACACTAGCCCGGGTCACAGATGAACATGGACGCACTACACCGGTACCGACACACACACACACACACACACACACACACACTGATATAGAGTTCAGTTCATTGTTGTTTGTGTTTGGCTCAAATGATGTCAACATCTATTAATTGTACTTCAAAAACCTTCATAAAAGAGTTACAGATGAATGTTTAAGTACAGATCGCATCTTTATACTTTTATAGGTTTATAGTATTTATGTTATAAAAATTGTGGGGGATGCAGTGGTGTAAAGCGGGGGATGCAGTGGAGTAAAGCGTGGGATGCAGTGGTGAAAAGCGTGGGATGCAGTGGAGTAAAGCGTGGGATGCAGTGGAGTAAAGCGTGGGGTGCAGTGGTGTAAAGCAGGGATGCAGTGGTGTAATGAGTGGGGTGCAGTGGTGTAAAGCGTGGGATGCAGTGGTGTAAAGCGTGGGGTAAAGCGTGGCATGCAGTGGTGTAAAGCGGGGGATGCAGTGGAGTAAGCGTGGGATGCAGTGGAGTAAAGCCGAGGATGCAGTGGAGTAAAGCGGGGGATGCAGTGGTGTAAATCGTGGGATGCAGTGGAGTAAAGCGTGGGATGCAGTGGTGTAAAGCGTGGGATGAAGTGGTGTAAAGCGTGGGGTGCAGTGGTGTAAAGCGTGGGGTGCAGTGGTGTAAAGCGTGGGATGCAGTGGTGTAAAGCGTGGGATGCAGTGGTGTAAAGCGTGGGTGCAGTGGAGTAAAGCGGGGGATGCAGTGGTGTAAAGCGTGGGATGCAGTGGTGTAAAGCGTGGGATGTAGTGGTGAAAACTGTGGGGTGCAGTGGTGTAAAGCGTGGGGTGCAGTGGTGTAAAGCAGGGGTGCAGTGGAGTAAAGCGTGAGATGCAGTGGTGTAAAGCGTGGAATGCTGTGGTGTAAAGCGTGGGATGCAGTGGTGTAAAGCGTGGGGTGCAGTGGAGTAAAGCGTGGGATGCAGTGGAGTAAAGCGTGGGATGCAGTGGTGTAAAGCGTGGGATGCAGTGGTGTAAAGCGTTGGAGTAAAGGGTGGGGTGTAGTGGCGTAAAGCGTGGGATGCAGTGGAGTAAAGCGTGGGATGCAGTGGTGTAAAGGGGGGATGCAGTGGTGTAAAGCATGGGGTGCAGTGGAGTAAAGCGTGGGATGCAGTGGTGTAAAGCGTGGGATGCAGTGGTGTAAATCGCGGGGTGCAGTGGAGTAAAGCGTGGGATGCAGTGGAGTAAAGCGTGGGATGCAGTGGAGTAAAGCGTGGGATGCAGTGGTGTAAAACGTGGGGTGCAGTGGTGTAAAGCGTGGGGTGCAGTGGAGTAAAGCGTGGGATGCAGTGGTGTAAAGCGTAGGGTGCAGTGGTGTAAAGCGGGGGATGCAGTGGAGTAAAGCGTGTGATGCAGTGGTGTAAAGCGTGGGGTGCGGTGGAGTAAATTGTGGGATGCAGTGGAGTAAAGCGTGAGATGCAGTGGTGTAAAGCGTGGGGTGGGATGCTGTGGTGTAAAGCATGGGATGCAGTGGTGTATAGCGTGGGGTGCAGAGGAGTAAAGCGTGGGGTGCAGTGGTGTAAAGCGTGGGATGCAGTGGAGTAAAGTGTGGGATGCTGTGGTGTAAAGCGTGGGGTGCAGTGGAGTAAAGCGTAGGATGCAGTGGTGTAAAGCGGGGGGGTGCAGTGGAGTAAAGCGTGGGATGCAGTGGAGTAAAGCGGGGGATGCAGTGGTGTAAAGCGTGGGGTGCAGTGGTGTAAAGCGGGGGGTGCAGTGGAGTAAAGCGTGGGATGCAGTGGTGTAAAGCGTGGGATGCAGTGGAGTAAAGCGGGGGATGCAGTGGTGTAAAGCGTTGGATGCAGTGGTGTAAAGCGTGGGGTGCAGTGGAGTAAAGCGTGGGATGCAGTGGTGTAAAGCGTGGGGTGCAGTGGTGTAAAGCGTGGGATGCAGTGGAGTAAAGCGTGGGATG
>CM060616.1:42185809-42188309 GCA_030578275.1 Meda fulgida | reverse complement strand
CCTCTTTTGTCCTCTAGCAGCTGTGCCGAGAGCAGCCGGTCTGTCCTCTAGCAGCTCTGCCGAGAGCAGCCGGTCTGTCTTCTTCTGTCTTCTAGCAGCTGTGCCGAGATCAGCCGGTCTGTCTTCTAGCAGCTGTGCCGAGAGCAGCCGGTCTGTCCTCTTGCAGCTGTGCCAAGAGCAGCCGGTCTGTCTTCTTCTGTCTTCTAGCAGCTGTGCCGAGATCAGCCGGTCTGTCTTCTAGCAGCTGTGCCGAGAGCAGCCGGTCTGTCTTCTTCTGTCTTCTAGCAGCTGTGCCGAGAGCAGCCGGTCTGTCCTCTTCTGTCCTCTAGCAGCTGTGCTGAGAGCAGCCTGTCTGTCCTCTAGCAGCTGTGCCTAGAGCAGCCGGTCTGTCCTCTTCTGTCCTCTAGCAGCTGTGCCGAGAGCAGCCGGTCTGTCCTCTAGCAGCTGTGCCGAGAGCAGCCGGTCTGTCCTCTATCAGCTGTGCCGAGAGCAGCCGGTCTGTCTTCTTCTGTCCTCTAGGAGCTGTGCCGAGAGCAGCCGGTCTGTCTTCTTCTGTCTTCTAGCAGCTGTGCCAAGAGCAGCCGGTCTGTCTTCTTCTGTCTTCTAGCAGCTGTGCCGAGATCAGCCGGTCTGTCTTCTTGCAGCTGTGCCGAGAGCAACCGGTCTGTCCTCTTGCAGCTGTGCCAAGAGCAGCCGGTCTGTCTTCTTCTGTCTTCTAGCAGCTGTGCCGAGATCAGCCGGTCTGTCTTCTAGCAGCTGTGCCGAGAGCAGCCGGTCTGTCCTCTTGCAGCTGTGCCAAGAGCAGCCGGTCTGTCTTCTTCTGTCTTCTAGCAGCTGTGCCGAGATCAGCCGGTCTGTCTTCTAGCAGCTGTGCCGAGAGCAGCCGGTCTGTCTTTTTCTGTCTTCTAGCAGCTGTGCCGAGATCAGCCGGTCTGTCTTCTTCTGTCTTCTAGCAGCTGTGCCGAGAGTAGCCGGTCTGTCCTCTTCTGTCCTCTAGCAGCTGTGCCGAGAGCAGTCGGTCTGTCTTCTTCTGTCTTCTAGTTGCTGTGCCGAGAGCAGCCGGTCTGTCCTCTTCTGTCTTCTAGCAGCTGTGCCGAGATCAGCCGGTCTGTCCTCTTGTAGCTGTGCCGAGAGCAGCCGGTCTGTCTTCTTCTGTCTTCTAGCAGCTGTGCCGAGAGCAGCCGGTCTGTCTTCTTCTGTCTTCTAGCAGCTGTGCCGAGAGCAGCCGGTCTGTCTTCTTCTGTCTTCTAGCAGCTGTGCCGAGAGCAGTCGGTCTGTCCTCTTCTGTCCTCTAGCAGTTGTGCCGAGAGCAGTCGGTCTGTCCTCTTCTGTCTTCTAGTAGCTGTGCCAAGAGCAGCCGGTCTGTCCTCTTCTGTCCTCTAGCAGCTGTGCCGAGAGCAGCCGGTCTGTCCTCTTCTGTCTTCTAGCAGCTGTGCCGAGATCAGCCGGTCTGTCTTCTAGCAGCTGTGCCGAGAGCAGCCGGTCTGTCTTCTTCTGTCTTCTAGCAGCTGTGGCGAGAGCAGTCGGTCTGTCTTCTTCTGTCTTCTAGTAGCTGTGCCGAGAGCAACCCGTCTGTCCTGTAGAGAGCGTGAGTATTAGCTGTCCATGAGCTAGCAGCAGGAGAAACTTTATTACTCTCTATGGGCTTCTCCCTTGACTTTATCAGACTTGCCTCCACGTCCCCCGATTGCCTGCGAGCTTCTCCCCCTGTCTATACGATAATTTCTCAACTGTGCGACAGAGAGTCGAGTGGTTATGACGCAATCGTTAGCCTATTTTTACAAAAATAATCCCTCTGGGATCAGCCTGTCAGAAATATAATGTATTGTATCGCTGTTATGCTGATGAGTTCAGCTATATTTGCCCCTGAGATGGCATGACGACATTACAACTTTGTTTGAGTGTTTGGATGAAATAAGGGCAAGTTTCTTGCAGCTCAGTGAATCAAAATCTGAGTGGTCATTTTGGTACATCGTAGCCCTTTATAATAATAATAAAAATAATAATTCCTTTAGCCTATGTCAACACTCGAGGAGTAATCTTTGATTCTGAGCTGAAAACAATGGCGTGGAAGTTCGTTTGTTTATTAATATTAATATTCTAATATTTATTAATAATTTTGAGCATTAAATGCCTTCAGTAAGACCTATATTGGTATCAAACTTAAGTTGTATATGTTCTGTCCACCAGAGGGCAGTGTGTCAGTAGGCAGGCAATGATGCTTTCAAAAGAAAAACACACTCTCATGACTGTTTTATTTAACATTAAAATCAGACACTGGATTAAACACAAACAGTATTTCTTTCGATAGGTTTCATCCACTGTTCTTATCCAAAAAAAAAAAATAAGCCAATCAGGCTAAGTACTGAAAAGACAATATATATATATATTTTTTTTTACCTTTATTTTACCAGGTTGGCCGATTGAGAACAAATTCTCATTTACAACGGCGACCTGGCCAAGATAAGGCGAAAAAATGTGCAAGACAATATTGAGTTAC
>CM060616.1:42168309-42180809 GCA_030578275.1 Meda fulgida | reverse complement strand
TTTGAGAGCAGAGACTACTGCTCATTTTTTCAAGATTTTGATATCTTATTTACTTGCCGGCTTTTTTTATCATTCAAATTTGGCTGGGTGGCTAATAACACATTTTTCTGTGGTGTGACTAACTCAGAACACATACTTAATTTTGACTTTACAGGGACTTTAACAAGCAATTTTATAGTTTAATAAAAAATAAATTAACAATATAATAATAATAATGGTTCTGATTAAAATGTTAAATGTAGCCTAAATTAAACTAAGTTTAAGCCAAATGTTGGTTTGTATTTGTCACTTCTTGATGTCAGTTTAATGGTGTTGTATTTATTGTTATTTGTATTAATTTATGCGAGAGATCATGCAGTGGTCGAGTTATTGGCTAAATATTTATTTGTGTGACTACAACGATTGAGCAGATCATACATCACATCATGACACTCTATGATAGCGTTTCAGGGATGAGTGCGTGTCGTTCAGACGGCGTTAACTGAGCAATGCTCGTTTCCCAGAGTGCTTTGTGTTGAACTCTAATGGTGAACTCTAGTATGGTGATGGACAATAATGCTGCTCATGTTCTGTTATATGAGCCTCACAATCGATAAACATCATCATCAGCCTCTTCTTCCTCCGGTAAAGTTCATGTGTGTGCGTGACCTTCTGCAGCTCTTTCAGATGATTTGACCTTTCAGAGCGCCTGCGTCTGACCTTTGACCTGCCGTTAGCGCACAGATGCTTCATCATACAGCTGCTCTTCTGAACGTGCCGTGAATCGCTGCACTTGAAACGGGAGCTTTCAGAGACAGGTTTTACAAGAAAACATTACTTCAGTCTTTCTACCGGAGTTTCCTTCCTGATCTCACAGGAAACAGACTGTGTTTACATTTATTTAATTCATTGTGTTACTTGCCAAGTGAAAATAGTTGTAGTATTTTTTTTATAAATAAAGACTAGGAATTCTTGCCAGCCTGACTTCTTCGTCATACACTGATGCCGATACCTGGGATGAAGAAGTCGGCACGCCAACAGCCCAACTGGTTCGTAAATTCATAAAATAGGAAGCCAAAAATTGGCATAAGTGGCCCGAGCCCCTGGGGTTCGCAAAGTCGGCTGTACAACCGACGTACGCGAGAGCGTCACTTTACACCGGGAGAGAAAGAGCTCGTGTTGCTTCAAACATCTAATTCTATATGATTCGCCGAGTGGCAAGGAGCCTTTCTGGTTCCACGCCGGGTTGGGGATCTCACTGATGAGGAATGGTGAATGGACCATTGTCTAATCCATCACTTGAATTTCCTAAAACTCTGTAATGTGGTGGCTTCGAGGGGCCGTGGTGAACCCGAGTCTGCCGCGGGGAATGGGTGCGGAGACGAGCGGTGAGAAGGAGGTCAGGTGAATGATGACTTACACCTGTCTCTAATTCCCGTAACTGGTGGAGATTCGGGATATAAGCACACCTGGGAAGGGACTTTCCCCCCGAACTGATTATACAAGTGTGTGTTGTTTGTTGTGAGCAGCAGTGAGCCCTACTGGATTTTATTTTCTGTTATTCTGAGTATAAATAAAGACATCTCGCCACCCTGACTTTTTTGTCATTTGCTTTTGAGCTGTTTACAAGCCTATATTATTATACAGGTAAAACGCAAATGAGTTCATCTGCCACCTGAACTGCGCAAGACGACATACTAATGTACTAAACGCTGCTTTAAGAGAAATTTGTGTAGACGTTGAATAGATGATGTTCCTCAGTGTTTCAGACGCAGTGAATCACGCGAGTCCATCGCAGAATAAAGTAACTGAATCATTGATGAGTTCTGCAGTAATCCAGTAGCTTCCGATAAGATCAGGAAGCGTCCGATGACGGAGGACAGACGCTGATGGAGCTCAGAGCTTCAGCCGGGACCATTCCTGATAAAGTCATGATGCCCTCAATTAAAACATCAGGGCTTTTATTTATTCACTGCTTTATAACACAGAGAACTGGAGAAGAACTCGTTTAGTGGTCTATGCTGCATGTGAAATATATGTTCAGTATATTAGTGTGTGTGTGTGTGTGTGTGTGTGTGTGTGTGTGTGTGTGTGTGTGTGTGTGTGTGTGTGTGTGTGTGTGTGTGTGTGTGTGTGTGTGTGTGAACTCTCTTCACTGCCATCGATCTGAACGTTCCAGACCAGCTGAGGCAGAATAGCAGCCTCTCTCTCTCTCTCTCTCTCTCAGCCTCTCTCCCTCGCTCTCTCTCTCTCTTTCTCTTTCTCTCTCTCTCTCTCTCTCTCTCTTTCTCTGTCTGTCTCTTTTTCTGTATGTCTCAATATTTAGTTTTAATTTAACTGTGCTTTGATGGCAGGACATAATCATACTGAAAATGTTATCGTTGCACAAAAGATTTGTTTAGCCACATTCACAGCGACGCTGTGCAAAAGAGCAGAAGAGTAGATTCATCATCGTTACAAAGTGTTAATGATAAAAATGTAGTTTGTGTTTAAAACAAGATCCAATATCTGCAAATGGAGTCTGGAGTATTTAAATTAAGAGTATTTAAATGAGCGTCTGTGATCTGAGGACGGTCGCGGCGGGAGACGAGAGCAGGACTGTGTGTCTGAGCGTCTGTGATCTGAGGACGGTCGCGGCGGGAGGCGAGAGCAGGACTGTGTGTCTGAGGGTCTGTGATCTGAGGACGGTCGCGGCGGGAGGCGAGAGCAGGACTGTGTGTCTGAGCGTCTGTGATCTGAGGACGGTCGCGGCGGGAGGCGAGAGCAGGACTGTGTGTCTGAGCGTCTGTGATCTGAGGACGGTCGCGGCGGGAGGCGAGAGCAGGACTGTGTGTCTGAGCGTTTGTGATCTGAGGACGGTCGCGGCGGGAGGCGAGAGCAGGACTGTGTGTCTGAGCGTCTGTGATCTGAGGACGGTCGTGGCGGGAGGCGAGAGCAGGACTGTGTGTCTGAGCGTCTGTGATCTGAGGACGGTCGCGGCGGGAGGCGAGAGCAGGACTGTGTGTCTGAGCGTCTGTGATCTGAGGACGGTCGCGGCGGGAGGCGAGAGCAGGACTGTGTGTCTGAGCGTCTGTGATCTGAGGACGGTCGCGGCGGGAGGCGAGAGCAGGACTGTGTGTCTGAGCGTCTGTGATCTGAGGACGGTCGCGGCGGGAGACGAGAGCAGGACTGTGTGTCTGAGCGTCTGTGATCTGAGGACGGTCGTGGCGGGAGGCGAGAGTAGGACTGTGTGTCTGAGCGTCTGTGATCTGAGGACGGGCCGCGGCGGGAGACGAGACCAGGACTGTGTGTCTGAGCGTCTGTGATCTGAGGACGGACGCGGCGGGAGGCGAGAGCAGGACTGTGTGTCTGAGCGTCTGTGATCTGAGGACGGGCCGCGGCGGGAGACGAGACCAGGACTGTGTGTCTGAGCGTCTGTGATCTGAGGACGGGCCGCGGCGGGAGACGAGAGCAGGACTGTGTGTCTGAGCGTCTGTGATCTGAGGATGGTCGCGGCGGGAGGCGAGAGCAGGACTGTGTGTCTGAGCGTCTGTGATCTGAGGACGGTCGCGGCGGGAGGCGAGAGCAGGACTGTGTGTCTGAGCGTCTGTGATCTGAGGACGGTCGCGGCGGGAGACGAGAGCAGGACTGTGTGTCTGAGCGTCTGTGATCTGAGGACGGTCGTGGCGGGAGGCGAGAGTAGGACTCTGTGTCTGAGCGTCTGTGATCTGAGGACGGGCCGCGGCGGGAGACGAGACCAGGACTGTGTGTCTGAGCGTCTGTGATCTGAGGACGGACGCGGCGGGAGGCGAGAGCAGGACTGTGTGTCTGAGCGTCTGTGATCTGAGGACGGGCCGCGGCGGGAGACGAGACCAGGACTGTGTGTCTGAGCGTCTGTGATCTGAGGACGGGCCGCGGCGGGAGACGAGAGCAGGACTGTGTGTCTGAGCGTCTGTGATCTGAGGATGGTCGCGGCGGGAGACGAGAGCAGGACTGTGTGTCTGAGTGTCTGTGATCTGAGGATTGGCCGCAGCGGGAGACGAGAGCAGGACTGTGTCTGAGCGTCTGTGATCTGAGGACGGTCGCGGCGGGAGGCGAGAGCAGGACTGTGTCTGAGCGTCTGTGATCTGAGGACGGTCGCGGCGGGAGGCGAGAGCAGGACTGTGTGTCTGAGCGTCTGTGATCTGAGGACGGGTCGCGCCAGGAGACGAGAGCAGGACTGTGTGTCTGAGCGTCTGTGATCTGAGGACGGGCCGCGGCGGGAGGCAAGAGCAGGACTGTGTGTCTGAGCGTCTGTGATCTGAGGACGGGCCGCGGCGGGAGGCGAGAGCAGGACTGTGTGTCTGAGCGTCTGTGATCTGAGGACGGGCCGCGGCGGGAGGCGAGAGCAGGACTGTGTGTCTGAGCGTCTGTGATCTGAGGACGGGCCGCGGCGGAAGACGAGAGCAGGACTGTGTGTCTGAGCGTCTGTGATCTGAGGACGGGCCGCGGCGGAAGACGAGAGCAGGACTGTGTGTCTGAGCGTCTGTGATCTGAGGACGGGCCGCGGCGGGAGACGAGAGCAGGACTGTGTCTGAGGGTCTGTGATCTGAGGACGGTCGCGGCGGGAGGCGAGAGTAGGACTGTGTGTCTGAGCGTCTGTGATCTGAGGATGGGCCGCGGCGGGAGACGAGAGCAGGACTGTGTCTGAGGGTCTGTGATCTGAGGACGGGCCGCGGCGGGAGACGAGACACGTTACCGTCTCCAGTCTGGCCTCGGTCTGTCAGCTAATGTGGCTCTGGTTCTGTATGGATCACGACTCACAGCTCATCGTCTCTTCCAGCTCTCAGAGCTCAAGGTGACTTTGGTCTAAATGAAACTCTCTGAGCTGTTCTATCTAAGGTCCTGTAGTGGCTGCAGTGCAGTAAACGCCTTTAATCCGGGAATAAGGGAAGAGTGGAAATGAAACTGATACAGTATGACAAAAGCTTGAGACTCTTCTGCGGCAGTGTGAAGCGTTTCCCGCGGGACGAGCGTGAGTGTTTGCTTAGCATACGTCTGTGGTTAAGTAGATCGGGGAAGTCGGGCTGCGCGGTAATTATGGAACAAATTAAAACGGGGAAATGTATTTTAGTTGAACTCCCTCCTCTGAGTGAGAAAGAAAAGAGTGGATGTGAAAATACAATCTGGAAATGAGAGCAATATCAAAGTGCTCCCTCTCTCCCCGACGCAATTACCCAGCATTCCCCTTCATTAACGTTAACTGATCGCCGGTGCCGGGCCAGATGTGCGTGACCTCTGACCCCAGATCCTCACCGACTCTCAGCTGTATCCAGAAAGGAAAACTTTGAAGGAATTATCATTGTTAGATTCCTCTGCTCTGCACGAATGCTGGTTTCTACTGATGTACAGAGAGGCAGTCGAATAAATACACAGACAAACCCCGTTCTACAACATGTTTTTGTCACTAAAGTCACGTGATCAGTGATGAAACTGTCCGGTGACTTAAATGACAAAATCATAACTGACCCAACGTTACAACACAAGGTAACATTTTACAGTAACAGTAGTTCATGTGTGATGTATCATTATTTTTGTACAGCTTTCTTTATCAAACTTAAATTGATATTTAAACACACCATTGCTGATCGCTGGATCAAAATGCAACATATAATGCAATGTCAAAGGTTACAGATCTAAATATGTATTTAAACATGAAGCAAGACTGCTGTAGAATAGTGTCCGTTATTATCTGATGTCAACCGTATTGTGAACTGTTACTCAGCTCAATAATAAATTGAAGTGAAAATGAACTGAAACGAGCCTTAATAAAACATTGGACGGGTAGTGGAAGTGGCGTGTTGTGCCTTCCATTATTTATCAATTCATGTGAAATATATGAAATGGAAATCTTTGTTTTGCTTCACACACATGCAAAGCAATTTGGGCCAATCCTCGGGCGCGCCGCGGTCACTATGGAGATGATCCGATCCTGAGGAAGAGAGTTCAGCTTCTGTCATAAAGAAACAAACGACTGTCGCATTACCAGAATATCATCGATCCAGCGCGACAGTAGGACATTGCCAAACTCATGAATCATTCACACACACACTGCGGCCCTGTAACGCTATAGTTGCTAGTAGTGTGTGTTTCACGTATGGTGAGATGTGCTGTCTCGTGTGTGTGTGTGTGTGTGTGTGTGTGTGTGTGTGTGTGTATGAGAGAGAGAGAGTGTGTGATGGGTATGTTTAGGGGTAGGGTTAGTGTAAGGGGAGAGAATATACAGTTTGTACAATATAAAAATAACTATGTCTATGTCAAGTCCATATATAACATGGAAACCCAACGTGTGTGTGTGTGTGTGTGTTACTTCATTTGCTTCATATCTTCATTCTGTTTCTCATACATTCACTGGCTTATCAAAGCAGCAGCACGTCTGTTCATTACCACCGCAAAGCCTTTAAAACAGAGATAGACAGAAACTCTCTCACACACACACACACACACACACTCGCTTCGGAGGAGCAAATAAGTGAGTGTGATAAGCAAGAAGAGGACAGTGATGAAAGAGGTCGAAAACTGTGTGTGTGTCACTGGATACAATACAGTGTGTGTGAAAGCAGTGGAAGAGAACACACCTGGAGCGTCCTGCAGGCCTGTGTGTGTGTGTGTGCGTGTGTGTGTGTCTGTCTGTCGAGCTTCAGTGTCGATTAAAAATAATCTGTCGATGCTTCAGCGGTTGCCATGGTGACGGGTGTCTCCACTCGCTGTACGTTCCCATGGTGACGCCTGTAATTGACAAATGAGATGTTGCATGTGTGTGTGAGACTCACATGAGCGTCATCAGAGCATTACAACACACACACACACACACACACACTCACACACAACATCACCTGAAGCAGCTGAAGAGATGCAGCACAGTTCTAGACAGCAGCTCAACACACACACACACACACACACATTCACACACAACAACACCTGAAGCAGCTGAAGAGATGCAGCACAGTTCTAGACAGCAGCTCAACACACACACACACACACACATTCACACACAACAACACCTGAAGCAGCTGAAGAGATGCAGCA
Source organism: Meda fulgida (assembly GCA_030578275.1). NCBI lineage: Eukaryota > Metazoa > Chordata > Actinopteri > Cypriniformes > Leuciscidae > Meda > Meda fulgida. The sequence goes on along the minus strand of CM060616.1, from coordinate 42,173,783 downwards.
CAGTTCTAGACAGCAGCTCAACACACACACTCACACACTGGCATCTATGTGGAAACAAACAGCTCATTATGCATCTGAGTGCGGATTGATAGAGAAGCGCTGCAGACTGATGCGTATCACACACACACACACGCACACACACACTAATGTAATTCATCAGTCTGATCTCTCTCTCGTCTGTTTACACACTCCATCACGCAGCGCTGCATTACTCAAACTCATCTTCAGCCCACGGGAACAAAACACATCCAGTCTCAATCACACACTCCAGCCCAGGCTAACGCAGATCCGCCCCGGGTTCAGCGGAGATCGAGTGAATGGTCGGCTCTCCGTCCATTTGCCTTTATTACCGGCAGAATCTTCATGAAGTTGTAATTGTGTGTGTGCTGTTTGTGATCTGATTCACTTTGCTGGATTTGCTGCTGCAGGCTCAGATCTGTGTGTGTGTTTTAGGAACCGTCGGCTAATAATAAAGGGTTTTTTCCTCTTTGCAGAAAGGCTATTCATCTTGTTTGCCCTTGTGAAGGTTTTTCTTGTCAAGGAGAGATGAAGAGAGAGAGGGAGAGGACAGGCTGAAGCTGCTGTATGTGAGAAACAGGATCTGGCTGATGGGAGATATGGAGAAGAGCTGGAGTTATCAGCTCTCCAGTGAGCAAAAGCCTCTTTAATAAAACACTGCTGCCAGAAACAGACAGACTCTATATCTATATCACACACACACACACACGATCACCATCCGGCCGAATGAAAGATGCAAGCCTCCTGTCTGTTACACCATTAAACTAATCAAGGAACTGATTTGCCGCTTCAGACGAGTGTGACCCGCAGCACAGAAGCAGCTGATCAGAGATGCTTTCACAGTTTCACTGACCAGCAACTGCAGTATCACTCCAAAATTACTATTTCAACATTCATAATACTTTTCACACCACAAAACACACTTTTGGAACCTTTATTTATAAGCTGTCTGCCTTTGGTTTTTCTTATTTAATAAATATCCACTTTAATTTTGAAACCTGAGCATTTTCATCTTCATTGGACTTTAAAACATTACAGAATACCGGGCCTTTAAAACTGTGGAGATTGCCTCCATTAACGTGACTCCCACCAGGAGCTTTTGCAACAGAGCTGTGGATTTAATTTCTCAAGGAGGGAGAGACCTGGCATACTCTAGAGTTTATAGATTTATAGATAAGTTTATAGACATCTGCTACTGCTCTACCTGCGATGACCTCACCCTGATGGAGGGGTTTAGATGTGGGCTGGACAAATAAACCTGCTCCGTTGTGCTAAGAGGATATGGGAAATGGGATATGAATCTTTGTTTACTGTGGGCGAAGTGGAAGAAGAGACCATCACTATCTAGCCTTACCTCGCACCCGTCATGCAGCCAAACCCAGAGCTCAGCCGTCTGCGCTTCGCCCCTCATCTTCTCCTCTAGACTTCGCCCAGTCCCATGGCTCCACCTCCAGCATCTGTGCCAGCATCACTCCACCTCGGCCTGCCTCGCCTTGGCTCCTTCCTCCCTTGGCTCCACCGGGCTCCTCATTCCTCCGGCTTCACCGGGCTCCTCGTTCTCCCGCTCCACCGGGCTCCTCGTTCCTATGGCTCCACCGGGCTCCTCGTTCTCCTGCTCCACCGGGCTCCTCATTCCTCCGGCTTCACCGGGCTCCTCATTCCTCCGGCTTCACCGGGCTCCTCGTTCTCCCGCTCCACCGGGCTCCTCGTTCCTATGGCTCCACCGGGCTCCTCGTTCTCCTGCTCCACCGGGCTCCTCATTCCTCCCGCTCCACCGGGCTCCTCATTCCTCCGGCTTCACCGGGCTCCTCGTTCTCCCGCTCCACCGGGCTCCTCATTCCTCCGGCTTCACCGGGCTCCTCGTTCTCCTGCTCCACCGGGCTCCTCGTTCCTATGGCTCCACCGGGCTCCTCGTTCTCCCGCTCCACCTGGCTCCTCGTTCCTATGGCTCCACCGAGCTCCTCGTTCTCCCGCTCCACCGCGCTCCTCGTTCCTATGGCTCCACTGGGCTCCTGGTTCCTATGGCTCCACCGCGCTCCTCGCGCTCCTCGTTCCTATGGCTCCACCGGGCTCCTCGTTCCTATGGCTCCACCGCGCTCCTCGTTTCTATGGCTCCACCGGGCTCCTTGTTCCTCCAGCTGCATCGGGCTCCTCGTTCCTCCGGCTCCACCGGGCTCCTTGTTCCTCCGGATCCACCGGGCTCCTCGTTTCTATGGCTCCACTGGGCTCCTTGTTCCTCCGGCTCCACCGGGCTCCTCGTTCCTCCAGCTGCATCGGGCTCCTCGTTCCTCCGGCTCCACCGGGCTCCTTGTTCCTCCGGCTCCACCGGGCTCCTCGTTCCTCCGGCTCCACCGGGCTCCTCGTCCCTCCGGCTGCATCGGGCTCCTCGTTCCTCCGGGGGCATCGGGCTCCTCGTTCCTCTGGCTCCACTGGGCTCCTTGTTCCTCCGGCTCCACCGGGCTCCTCATTCCTATGGCTCCACCGCGCTCCTCGTTCCTACGGCTCCACCGGGCTCCTCGTTCCTCCGGCTCCACCGGGCTCCTCGTTCCTCCGGCTCCACCGGGCTCCTCGTTCCTCCGGCTCCACCGGGCTCCTCGTTCCTCCGGATCCATCGGGCTCCTCGTTTCTATGGCTCCACTGGGCTCCTTGTTCCTCCGGCTCCACCGGGCTCCTCGTTCCTCCAGCTGCATCGGGCTCCTCGTTCCTCCGGCTCCACCGGGCTCCTTGTTCCTCCGGCTCCACCGGGCTCCTCGTTCCTCCGGCTGCATCGGGCTCCTCGTTCCTATGGCTCCACTGGGCTCCTTGTTCCTCCGGCTCCACCGGGCTCCTCATTCCTATGGCTCCACCGCGCTCCTCGTTCCTATGGCTCCACCGGGCTCCTTGTTCCTCCGGCTCCACCGGGCTCCTCGTTCCTCCGGCTCCACCGGGCTCCTCGTTCCTCCGGCTCCACCGGGCTCCTCGTTCCTCCGGCTCCACCGGGCTCCTCGTTCCTCCAGCTGCACCTCCAGCATCTGTGCCTGTCACTCCACCTCGGCCTGCCTCGCCTGGGCTCCTGTTTAGTTATCTGTTTCCTGTGTCCTTTTTTTCCATTACCAGCCACTAATCAATTACCGTGTAACATTAATTTACCAAAAAGCAGTTATTAGTCATGAAGTTCATCATTACTGTGTATTCAAGCTCCTCTTTAGTTCTCATTCTCGGTCCGATATTGTTTTGTTATACCTAAGGTTTTGTTGCTATCTGCCTGTGGATTTACCTGAATTTTGTTTTATTTAATAAATATCCACATTGATTTTGAAACCTGAGTGTTTTCATCTTCATTGGACTTTAAAACGTTACACAAAGGAACTGAAGACTGTGGACTGTGACGCGTGACGGTAGCGATTGTGTATATGAAGGACGGTCATTGGTGATTTTCTGAAGCAGCGGCGAGGCATTAGTCCAGCCTGTCCTTCCTCTCTCCTGATTGTACTCGTCTACTTCTTTTATAAAATAATTACCTGATACGCTCCCATTTTAAACTTAATTGTCTTGTGATTACGGGCATGTGAGGTGTGTGTGTGTGTGTGTTGGCCCGAGGGTCCAGTATCTCTACACCGCTATAATTCAGATTGCTCCTCTGTCTAATTGCTTTCGATCGGTTTGCCCTGCCATGTCATGTGATATTTTCTTCCCAGTATTTAACAGTGGACGACTTACTGATTAAATGCAAGCAGCGTAAAATCAGCAAGACACACACACACACACACACAGCAGGATAACGGAGGAATTTCAGACACACACACACACACACACACTTGAGGTTTATCCCGCTGCCAGTGTTTTTGTTGCTAAATGCTTATTTTTATGTAGTGTGAAGTGTAAATTACCTCAACAAATTGTGGGATGAAAAGGAGGTTCTAAAAGAGTAAATTCATAATTTATTCATCTTGTATAAAACTGGATAAATATTTATATTTATACAGTTGTATATACAGTGTCGGAGTTCAGAAATCTTTTAAAAACCTACTTGTACTCTTGTGCGTTCAATGTCTTGTGAAAGTTGTTTTTAATCTTTGTATGGATTTAAATAGCTATATTTTGTACAGCACTTTGGTCAACCAATAATAACTCTCAAGTAAATACACATTTATATTTATACAGTAGAGTAAAGGAACTGAAGTACTGTACTGTATATACAGTACTTAATATGTACATATGTACATAGGCCTTCTACTTACCATCTAAATGTATATAATTTTTTTCCTACGTATTTCATTTTTCTAGATATATTGCATTGTTTTTTCTTTAATTCCACATATTTATTTTTTCCTCTCTATTCTATTGTATTATACATGTATGTAAGTACATAGAGCTCCTGGAAACCATATCAAATTCCTTGTGTGTTTGTGCACACTTGGCAAATAAAGTGCATTCTGATTCTGATTCATGTCGATCCAAACCCAAATCTCTATGGCTTTCTTTCTTCATTGGAACATAAAGGACAATTATTGGTTTTATTTTTAATTGCTGTAAAAAAAAATTACATAATTTAATTACACTCTCAACAATAAAACACCACAGCAGCACTATCCTTAAAATATTAAAAAGTGCTCATATGATAGTTTAGTTTGAGAAACTGACCAGTTTAATTCATCATTCATTGATCATCTGTAAATTCGGCCCTGCTCTCATTAGAGACACGAGTCTGATTGTAATTGAATCCTTCTTTTAAGTTTATTTCAATGAATTGATCCTGTTCACTAAAAAGATTTGTTCTTGAATCAAACAGATCCAGTCTTCAACTTGCAGTGGTTAACACAGGAGGAAGATATTATCAGCTAATTAACACTCACATTTCAGTCAGTCCAAGAAGATGTGTAGTGCACATGTTTTTATGTTTTTTTGTTTCTTTTAAGATTTGAAGAGTTTGGTTTCAGTTTGTTGGGAAAAGAACACAGAAATCTACCTGCAAATGTTCACATTTGTGTTTCACAGAAGAAAGAAAGCCATGCAGGTTTGAGTATATGATGACAACATTTTTATTTTGGGTCAACAATCTCTTTATAAAGTGATACCTCTCAGCCAATATGACAAATGTATAATTGTCTTGGTCACTGAATAAACCGCTAAGGTTCAGACCTGACCCCTGACCTCTTCTGCAGCACGTAAGAGTTTGCCTGGTGTTTCCACTGAACATTCAGTGTCATTTGATGTCGATCGACATCCTTCAGTCCTGTTACAGGGCTTCGACGTCTGGTTCAATTTCTCATGTGTATGTGCATGAAGCGATTGTGGTTCTAGTCAGTAATCGATCCACTTAAGCTCAATGTGTGTGTGTTTCTCAGTGTCATATGGACGAGTGGCTCAGCTCAGAGGATCAGCGATCTTCAGACATGATCACGTGTTTGAATGACGCCAAACGACTGGAAAATAGAGATATTTTCTCTGTTGGATGAAGATGCCCTGCTAACTGC
>CM060616.1:42148309-42163309 GCA_030578275.1 Meda fulgida | reverse complement strand
TCGTTAATTCATCTAAATCGACAACTTGTATGTTAGACCCTATACCGACTAAGCTACTGAAAGAGATACTTCCAGAGATCATAGATCCTCTTCTTAATATCATTAATTCGTCTTTGTCTCTAGGATATGTACCAAAAACCTTTAAGCTGCCTATGATAAAACCGCTTGTTAAAAAACACAACTTGATCCTACAGAATTAGTCAATTACAGGCCGATCTCAAATCTGCCTTTTCTGTCAAAGATATTAGAAAAAACTGTATCCTCACAACTGTGTTCCTTTCTTGAAAGAAATGATATCTGCGAGGATTTTCAGTCAGGATTTAGAATGCATAACTGATATAGAAAACTGGATGACTAGTAATTTCCTACTAAACTCTGAAAAAACTGAGATTCTAATTATTGGACAAAAAACTTCCACACGTAATAACCTAGAATACTGTCTAACACTTGATGGCTGCTCTGTTAAGTCTTCGTCGTCGGTTAGGAACCTGGGTGTGCTCTTTGATAGCAATCTTTCATTAGATAGTCACGTGCCACCACATCTTAAAAATATATCTAAATTACGACATATGCTCTCATTAACAAATGCGGAACAATTAGTTCATGCGTTCATGACATCAAGACTAGATTATTGTAATGCTCTACTGGGTGGTTGCCCTGCACGCTTAATAAATAAACTACAGCTGGTCCAAAACGCTGCAGCTCGAGTTCTTACTAGAACCAGGAAATATGACCATATTAGCCCGGTTCTGTCAACACTGCATTGGCTGCCTATTAAACATCGTATACATTTTAAAATATTGTTGATTACTTACAAAGCACTAAATGGTTTAGCTCCGCAGTACATGAGCGAGCTCTTAACGCATTATAGTCCTTCACGTCTATTGCGATCTCAAAATTCGGGCCAGTTGATAATACCTAGAATATCAAAATCGACTGCGGGCGGTAGATCCTTTTCCTATTTAGCACCAAAACTTTGGAACAGTCTTCCTACCATTGTCCGGGAAGCAGACACACTCTGTCAGTTCAAAGCTAGACTAAAAACACATCTCTTTGACCTAGCATACACATAACACACTATAGACTTCTATAATTCAGTGTTAGGCTGCGTAGATCATAGTGTTATCAGTGTGAGGACGAGCGGCAGGACGACTGCTGATGATGATGTCACTGATGTTGATGTCACTGATGATGTTGTTGATGATGTCACTGATGATGTTGTTGATGATGTCACCCCCTCAGGCCTGAGCGTGGCGCTGCAGATCCAGTGTTATCAGTGTGAGGACGAGCGGCAGGACGACTGCTCCGCTCCAGACTTCATCGTTAACTGCACCGTCAATGTGCAAGACATGTGCCAGAAGGAAGTGCTCGTCATGGAGGACGGTGAGCGCACGCATCACTTCCTGTTCCTGAACAACCACTTCTTCTTCATTCAGTTCATCACTTTTCCCTATTTAAACTCATCACTTGATGACAGCAGTGCTTTATATTGTTCACTGCACAGAATAGCCAGCTGTTTATCAACAGATTCACCCTCGGCTTACAGTCATGCTGCTCATTTTACACACTTTTATGATTTAGTTTTTGTCTTTTGATAAATAAGACTCAGTCATTTCATTTTAGTCCAGCTTACCTTTACTAGTAAATGTTATACTTGTTGATTCATGTCTAAATTAATGTTTTAATAATTGATTTTGCATTTCCTTGTCAACAAGAATTACTATTTTTATTAACTACTAATAAGATGTCATTTGATAAGTGGATTATATGTATTTCACAGCGTCTGTAGTGGACTGTCCTATAAAAACCTGCTGTTGATATTTTCCTCTAACTGAAATAATTTAGTCTTCAGAATTTGACAATAATTAAATGGAAACATTTGAACGTTAACAATTAGACTGATGGAAATGATGAATGAACAGAAATATTGAGAATGCATTAGGAAAATAAAGTCCAGTTTTTATCACTCTCTCTCTCTCACACACACACACGCGCGCGCGCACGCTCTCTCTGTCTCTCTCACACACACGCGCGCGCGCGCACGCTCTCTCTGTCTCTCTCACACACACTTCGGTGCAACTACATGATGAGAACTCTCCATAGGAGTAATGGTTTTTATACTGTACAAACTGTATATTCCATCCCCTTACCCTGCCCCTATCCCTAAACCTACCCATCACAGGAGACATTCTGCATTTTTACATTTTTTATAAAACATTGTTTTTTAAGCTATTTGAATTATGAGGACTCATGAAATGTCCTCATAAACCACGTTTAAGTTGTAATACCAGTGTAATACGCATGTCATTATACAAATTTGTGTCCTCATAAATCACATAAACAAGCACACACTCACAAGCACACACACACACACACACACACACTCTTAGGTTCTCATCAATGTAATGTGTCTGAATGATTTTGTGCATGAAAGTAAAAATACTGTGAGGGGACATTATTTAAATTTCAGACAGCATCATGAAGGAAGAACAGCAAATATCATCTTATTATTTATAATACAATTTGAGAGAATTTTAATGCAGAAAATCTTAAAACAGACTTCATTTTCTTTATGTAAATTGTTTCTTTTATATTATATATAGCCTATTTTAATATTAATAAATAAGGAGAGTTGTGTTAATGTGTAACGTCTGTAATGACTGACAGTAACAGTCGCCGTGTGTGTGTGCGTGTGTGTGTGTGTGTGTGTGCGTGTGTGTAGGGGTCCACTACAGGAAGTCGTGCGCCTCGTCAGGAGCGTGTCTGATCGCGTCCTCGGGGTACCAGCAGTTCTGCACGGGGAAGCTGAACTCGGTCTGCATCTCCTGCTGCAACACCCCGCTCTGCAACGGCCCGCGCCACAGGAGGAGAGCGCTGTCCTGCGCATGCGCACTGCCCGCGCCCGCGCCCGCGCTGCTCGCGGCCCTGCTGCCGCTGCTGTGGGCGTGCGCGCGCTGACGGACTCGCGAGTGTGTGTGTGTGTGTGTGTGTGTGTGTGTGTGAATACTAGATGATGAGCAAACACAGACTCACTGCACTGTAGGAGAGAGAAGAAACTGTAGAAGAGGGAGCGATTATCCTCGAAGATTGAACATCACGTGACGAGCTCTGTGTTAATTGTGCTTCCCTTCCTTCCCCTTATTAGTGGACAGTGGACAGCTAGTGGACAGGGCTTCTTCATATAGACCCACCAATCAGAGAGCTGCTTGTTGCAGAGCCATAGGTGGAGTGTGGATTCTAGCTCGGCCTCGGCCTCTCTGGATGTAGCTGGAATATCCAACCACACCCTAACTCTACCACAAGGGTGGGACCAAATATGTATCAGGCGATATATCACTGTCCTCAGTGCACTACGATAATCGCTACGCTGGCACCAAATATCGATATTTAATTAATAAAATAAGGCTGTAAACAGATTTCCCTCCTCAGTGTCACTACTTCATGTCTCCTGGAGGTGGAGCCCAACACAGGAATGAGGGAAACTTGAACTAACGCTCCTGTGTGTGTCTGTGTAAGCCAGGGGTCGGCAACAGGCGGCAAAACTGGCCCGCCAGCAATATTTTCTGGCCCGCCGGATTCTTTTGGAAGTCCTTTTTTTTTTAATCAGCCTATTTTATTTGTTTTACCTGATACAAAATATTTGCACTATATGCTGCACAAAACTCTTCCACTACTTGAGAGAAGCCGTAGCCGCGCAGCGATTTTACGCCGCATATACTGTGTGAAACGCCCATAAGGAATCATGTATTTCATCGATTCAATTTTAAAGTATAAAGACGGTAGCGGTGGGAACTCTGGTGTACCTGTAGGCTACTTCGGTCTGGCTGACAATAGCCCACTCCCGACATATCTTGCCAGCGTATCCGCACGTTTGACCTATTTTGGCAGAAAATAGCCTACTTCATTTGTCAGTAGGGCAATATGGTTTTCGTTTATGTTGCTTAGAAATTTGAGTGATAGGCTTTGTCCTATTTAATTTATGTTTTTTATATTTCATTCATTTCAAATCAAAATTAAAATTTGTCTAATCCAGTAATTCATTTTTTTCTATTTTTGATCTGAACACACAATCAGAAAACCTGTCGTTATTCGTTTTTTCATTTTAGTTCAGGAAATAAATAATGGAAAAACAAGTTGTTTTTCATTTTTTCATTTCTGGTTTTCATCTAAAAAAAATGATTGAACGAATGATACACGGACCAGATACGCACACAGAGTTCATTATGAGTATTTCATTTGTACCCATAGGCCTACTCCGTGTAGCCAAAGTTACTTGCCGACCCCTGGTGTTAGCGCTGGATGAAAAGTGTCAAAGGTGTCTATTTACAACATGCTTATGAAGCGTTGATCATTGTAGCCAATCAGACACATATCTGTTGAGCAAATGAACCCAATGGCCAATCAGAGGTGTTTAAAGGGGTGGTAAAACACGATTTCACTTTTCTAACTGTAGTTAGTGTGTAATGTTGCTGTTTGAGCATAAACAACATCTGCAAAGTTACAACGCTCAAAGCTCAAAGCAAAGGGAGATATTTGCTTTTAAAGAAAAGGACTACAACAAACGTCTGGTAGGGACTACACGACACCCCTCCCGGGTTAGTGACATCACAAACCCCAAAATGTACATAAACCCTGCCCTGGGACACAGTCCGTGTTGAGAAGAGGAAGAGTTGTTGTATAAGAGGACATTTGCTTTAGCATCCTTCAAACTTTAGCATCAAACTCAAACTTTAGCATCCTTTTCACATGCAATAGAAAGTCACTCTGTGTGCATCTCACAACGAGATTTATAGATTATCATGACTGAATATGCTAATTGAAGCAATTTAACTCCACATCAGCAACATAAATTCATCAACTAACCATTCAGAGACGTCCTGCTGCTTCTACAGGTTGTTACTTCTTGAGTCTCTCCATCTTTGTCTGACTCTGTTTTAACTTTAAAGGCAGAACAGTTTCTGTCATTTTAGTGTGTGTGCGTGAGGTGATTGCAGCTGCTAACACACACACACACACACACACACACACACACACACACACACACACACACACACACACACACACACACACACACACACACACACACACACACACACACGAGCTCTTAAACCCCGCCCTCTGCAGCAGCTCATTTGCATTTAAAGGGCCAGGCACAAAACAGCCGTTTTTGCTAACCCTCAAAAAGTGACAACTTTAACAATGCTATATAAAAATATCTGTGGGGTATTTTAAGCTAAAACTTCACACACACTCTGGGGACATCAGAAATGCATTTTACATATTGTTAAAAGGGCATTTTACCACCCCTTTAAGAATCCGCTCAAAATGCTAGAGGGAAATGCTGGTTTCGTCACATTTTTAAAATGTTAAAATACCCAAATTGACAACATTATTCACAGGATTATTTTAAGGAAGCTTGGAAACATTGAGGTGTTCCCATGTTTAAATGTTAGAGGTTGGTACATTTTGAAATGTAGCAGATTTATATAAAGCAAATAAATAAGCAGGTAAATGTGTCAGTTTACACACAAATAAAAGTTTAAAAAGTATAAGCATAAAATGTTTAATTTACTTCAAATGTAAAATTTAATTTATACACTGAAAAATGTTTTGTGCTGTTTCCTAACAGTTTGAACTTGAATAAAGAGAGAACCTGCACTTAAACTTATCACAAGCATTTTGTTTTCAGTTATAGATATCGTGACAGATATCGTGATTATCATTCTTGTCCATCAATATATGGATTATCTCAGAATTGCTGTATCGTGATATTATTGGTATGCTGAGCCATGCATTGTATATCATATCGTGAGGAACGCTGTGATTCCCACCCCTAACTCTATAAAAACTCTATCCCTCCACCCAGCAGAGGCTCTGCAGTGACCAATCACAGCTCACGCGTATGTAAAGCAGTGACCAATCACAGCTCACGCGTATGTAAAGCAGTGACCAATCACAGCTCACGCGTGTGTAAAGCGTGTATAAAGCAGTGACCAATCACAGCTCACGCATGTGTAAAGCAGTGACCAATCACAGCTCACGCGTGTATAAAGCAGTGACCAATCACAGCTCACGCGTGTGTAAAGCAGTGACCAATCACACCTCACGAGTGTATAAAGCAGTGACCAATCACAGCTCACACGTGTGTAAAGCGTGTATAAAGCAGTGACTAATCACAGCTTACGGGTGTGTAAAGCAGTGACCAATCACAGCTCACGCGTGTGTAAAGCAGTCAAGTCAAGTCAAGTCAAGTGTATTTATATAGTGCTTTTCACAATATAAATTGCATCAAAGCAGCTTCACAATATCAATCAAATAACATAACAATGTTTGTTTCTTAGTGAAAAAACATCCACGTTTGGTAAGGCTGATCAATGGTATTAATGCTTGGTTAATTATTTTGAATATCCCCAACTGAACAAGCCAAAGGCAACAGTGGCAAGGAACCGAAAAACTCCATCAAGTGACCTACTGGTGTCCTAAAACTCCATCAGGTGACCTACTGGAGAAAAAAAAAACCTTGGGAGAACCCAGGCTCAGTCGGGGGCCAGTTCTCCTCTGGCGTTTATGAACTAGAGGCCGGATTTATAGTAACTGTAATTTGATACAGAATTTTGTTTTATTTTATCACTTCGGGGTGGGTACGCGAACCGGAATCACAACGTTTTATCTGTAGAGTGGGAAAGGGATCCTCCATAGGGAGAGGCTAGTTGGCACTTCAGCACTGCGTTGTCATCGGGTCCAGGCAAAGCTCATAGTCAGATCTGGATACGGCCGGGATCCGGTAGGCTGCGGGAAAACCTCGGGATAAACAAAGACACTAAAATTAGCGTAGATGCCATTCTTCTTATGATGATGTAACGAGTACATCAGGATTTAAGGGAAGTGTTCCCAGTTCCGGCTGACCTAATCTATGCAGCCTAACATTGAATTATAGAAGTCTATAATATATTATGTTTATGCTAGGTCAAAGAGATGTTTTTAGTCTAGCTTTGAACTGACAGAGTGTGTCTGCTTCCCGGACAATGGTCGGAAGACTGTTCCAGAGTTTTGGTGCTAAATAGGAAAAGGATCTACCGCCCGCAGTCGATTTTGATATTCTAGGTATTATCAACTGGCCCGAATTTTGAGATCGCAATAGACGTGAAGGACTATAATGCGTTAAGAGCTCGCTCAAGTACTGCGGAGCTAAACCATTTAGTGCTTTGTAAGTAATCAACAATATTTTAAAATGTATACGATGTTTAATAGGCAGCCAATGCAGTGTTCACAGAACCGGGCTAATATGGTCATATTTCCTGGTTCTAGTAAGAACTCGAGCTGCAGCGTTTTGGACCAGCTGTAGTTTATTTATTAAGCGTGCAGGGCAACCACCCAGTAGAGCATTACAATAATCTAGTCTTAATGTCATGAAAGCATGAACTAATTGTTCCGCATTTGTTAATGAGAGCATATGTCGTAATTTAGATATATTTTTAAGATGGAAAAATGCGGTTTTACAGATACTAGACACGTGACTTTCAAATGAAATATTGCTATCAAAAAGCACACCCAGGTTCCTAACCGACGACGAAGACTTAACAGAGCAGCCATCAAGTGTTAGACAGTATTCTAGGTTATTACGTGTGGAAGTTTTTGGTCCAATAATTAGAATCTCTGTTTTTTCAGAGTTTAGTAGTAGGAAATTACTAGTCATCCAATTTTTTAAATCAGCTATGCATTCCGTTAATTTTGTGAATTGGTAAGTTTCGTTAGGTTTTGAAGAAATATACAGCTGAGTATCATCGGCATAACAATGAAAGCTAATTCCATGTTTCCTAATGATATGTCCTAATGGTAGCATGTACAGAGTGAACAGCAGCGGCCCTAGTACTGACCCTTGTGGTACGCCATACTGAACTTGTGATCGATAAGACATCTCTTCATTTACTGCTACAAACTGATAACGGTCAGATAAGTATGATTTAAACCATGCTAGTGCAATTCCACTAATGCCAACATAGTTTTCTAGTCTATTTAAAAGAATGTTGTGGTCAATTGTGTCAAATGCAACACTAAGATCAAGTAACACTAATAGAGAGATACAACCACGATCGGATGATAAAAGTAAATCATTTGTAACTCTAATGAGAGCTGTCTCAGTACTATGGTACTGTCTAAATCCTGACTGAAAATCCTCGCAGATATCATTTCTTTCAAGAAAGGAACACAGTTGTGAGGATACTGCTTTTTCTAATATCTTTGACAGAAAAGGCAGATTTGAGAATTGACTAATTCTGAAGGATCAAGTTGCGTTTTTTTAACAAGCGGTTTTATCATAGCCAGCTTAAAAGTTTTTGGTACGTATCCTAGAGACAAAGACGAATTAATGATATTAAGAAGAGGATCTGTGATCTCTGGAAGCATCTCTTTCAATAGCTTAGTCGGTATAGGGTCTAACATACAAGTTGTCGATTTAGATGAATTAACGAGTTTGCAGAATTCTTCCTCTCCTATAGCAACAAATGAATAGAATTTTTCCTCAGGGAGACTACAATGCACTCCCTGATGCGATACTGTAGTAGACGGTTGCATAGTTATAATTTTGTCCCTGATATTATCAATCTTATAAGTGAAGAAGTTCATAAAGTCATTACTGCTGTGTTGCTTGGAAACTTCTGTGCTTGAAGCTTTCTTTTTTTTAGTTTAGCCACTGTTTCAAATAAATACCTAGGATTATGTTTTTTTTCTTCTAATAGGGTTGAAAAATAAGCAGATCTAGCAGCTTTTAAAGCCTCTCTGTAAGCAATGGAGCTCTCTTTCCATGAAATCCGAAATACCTCTAGTTTAATTTTCTTTCAGTTGCGCTCCATTTTTCTGGCTGCTCTCTTAAGGGCCTGAGTGTGTGCGTGTGTGTGTGTGTGTGTGTGTGTGTGTGTGTGTGTGTGTGTGTGTGTGTGTGTGTGTGTGTGTGTGTGTGTGTGTGTGTGTGCTCGTTGTACTACGGCGTTGGACTATTTTCTTTAATCTTCTTTAAGCGCAACGGAGCAACTGCGTCTAAAGTGCTGGAAAAGAGAGAGTTAAAAGTTTCTGTTGCAATATCGAGTTCTTCTAAGCTATCCGGGATGCTGAGATGATGAAACTGATTAGGAAGATTATTGATAAAGCAATCTTTAGTGGCAGAAGTTATAGGTCTAACATATTTATAACACCGAGTCGGCTTTGCAGCCTTGGCTAAATGTAATTTACATGAGACTAGATAATGGTCTGAGATGTCATCGCTCTGCTGCAGAATTTCAACAGCATCAACATCTATTCCATGTGATAGTATTAGTGTGTGTGTGTGTGTATGTGTGTGTGTGAGAGAGAGAGAGAGAGAGAGAAAGAGAGACTTTGACTTTTCAAAGCAATTTATTCCATCATTAAAAAAACTTTAACATCTAAAAAACATAATTTTTATGAAAACATTACCATTTAAAAAAGAGATCTTCACCTTCTATAAAAATTAAACTTTTGTTTACACACCATTTCTTCTCAAACATTAGGAGATTACAATGCATTTTATTAAATTCATATTCTAATCTTATCCTGGATTCAACCAAGGCCTTGAATAAATTAACCATATTAACTTTTTGTCCTTCCATTTCAATTCTATAAGCTTTCCAAATGGCTAATTTTGCTTGACCAACCAAAAAATTAGAAAAAGTACAGATTTCCCACTTATCGCGAGAATACTTACAACCAAAAATAAACACTGTTTTTGAAAAAATTATCCCTAAACTGCTCAAAATTCTATCCAAAACGTTAAAAAGAGGAGACATTCACAGAAAACATGAAAAACGGTGTCAGGTTCATTACACAAAGTACAAAAAGAAGAATCTGAATGTTCACATTTAAACAAAAAACTTTTGTTGGTAATGCACAATGCAAAATCCGCCACTGTAAATCACCAGACCTATTTGGTAGGGTTTTTTTATACAGTAACCGCCATGAAGGTGATTTATTCTCTGTCACTGAGAGATGAGATCTCCATTTTGTATCTCTCCTCTCTCTTAATTGTCCAGCAAAGAAAGACTTTACACAAACATTATATAAATCTTGCTTGTTCACAACAGAAAAAGGAAGGCTTTGTAAACCTTTAAAAGAGAGCAACAAGTTCACATTATCGTCATTATCATTCTCATGTTGGTCTACCTGTGGTGTTATATACACTTTAGGAAAAAGAACTTCTGAATAATTATTACCAGACATAAAATTGGTTATATATTCCCACAAAGACGTAGGAAAAGATGTTTTCAAATTCTTCAATATATTCCCAACAATTCTCTTTGATCTACCTCCAATCTTTGTAGTTAAATGTTGTACTGAAACCCACTCTCTATCAGTCAAATCAATCAAATCTCCAACTTTAGTTACACCAGCTAAACCAAAGCTAGAAAAATCAATGTTAGGCATAAAAGTATGGGAAAACCAGGGATTGTAAAAAAGTGGTTCATTAAAGCCGAAATGTTCTTTTCGCTCCAACTTAAAATAACTCCAAACTTCAAACACAGATCCATAAAACTTTATCTTAAACATATCCTTTACAACATTTACTGAGCTCAGAAATATTTTTGTTATCAAAACCGATGTTGTTTTTCTCTCGTAGAATGGCAAGACCAAATCTGATCCATGGTACAGAGTCAGAAGAATAAAGCAGTTTCTGAGCAGTCTGTAACCTCATGGCTTTCACCTTAGAGGCTAGATGAATTAGTCCTTGACCGCCCTCGATAACTGGAAGACACAGAACTCCTGGAGGAAGCCAATAATGGCCTCCCCAAAAAAAGTCAACAAAGGCTTTTTGAAGTTGCAATAAAAGCTCTTTGGGAGGGTCCAACACTGTTAGACGATGCCACAGCATTGAGGCGGCTAGATTGTTCACTACTAAAACTCTGCCTCTGTAAGAAAGCTGGGCTTGAATCCATTTCCATCTCTGGAGCTTGCCTGTCACTTTTTCTAGAAGTCCTTACCAATTCTTTTCCATAAACTGTTCAGTCCCAGAGAACAGTCCAAGTATCTTTACACCTTCTTTATTCCAAAGGCACTGATGTGGAAGTTGCGGTAGATTCTGATTCAACCAATGACCTAATAATAAAGTGTCTGTTTTTTCCCAATTGACACGTGCCGAAGAAGCACTCTCATAGATGTTGAGGCATGAGATTAGATGTTTAACATCATCCTCAGATCTAATGATCACTGTGATGTCGTCTGCATAAGCTGTTAGTTTAACTGATAGAGTATTAGAGACGCAAGATGATGGAACCGTCAATCCTTGCAACTTCTCCCTCAACATCCTCAACATTGGTTCAATGGAAATTGTGTACAAGAGGCCAGATAAACTACAAACCTTGTCTCACTCCTCTATGTACAGAAAAAGGTCTTGTCAGAATTCCATTAATTTTCAACATGCTATAAACATCTTCATACAAAAGTCTAATCCATGAAGTAAACTGCTTTCCAAAGCCAAAGCCTTCAAGTATTTTGAACAGATATTCATGGTCAACTTTATCGAAGGCCTTCTCCTGGTCCAAACAAACAAGACCAAGATCAAGCTTGTGCAGTTCGGTTAAATACAACATGTCCCGCACAAGAAAAAGATTGTCAAATATAGACCGCTTTGGTACACAATAGGACTGATCTTCGTGAATAATGGATGCTAAAAATTCCTTGAGACGATTTGTCAGAGCTTTAGATAATATTTTATAATCAGTTCCCAAAAGAGAAACTGGTCGCCAGTTCTTTAATAGGCCAAGATCTCCTTTCTTGGGTAAAAGAGTGATTACAGCTCTTCTGCAACTCAGGGGTAAGATTTTTGATTCAAAACTCTCACAAAAAACAGCATACAGATCCTGTCCGATGAGGGACCAGAAGGCTTTGTAGAAATCAGAGTTCAAACCATCTAACCCCGGAGATTTTCCTGAGGATTGCTGCTGAACAGCCTCAGTTAGCTCGTGAAATGACAAGGCTTTGTCTAATTCAGCTTTATCTTCTTTTTTAAGATGTGGAAGTCCATCTAAAAGCTGATTTGTTGCTTCAAGGTCACAAGGTTGTGGCTGTATATAAATCTTCATAAAAGAGTAAAGTTTGTGAAATTATTTCTTTCTTTTCCATTATTTCTTTTCCATTTGGCAATTTAAGATAATTTATATTTTTCTTCTCTCTAATATTCCTCTCCAATGAAAAAAAGAAAGTTGTTGAAGAATCCATGCTGTTTAGCTGAAGATATTTTCCCCGTATCGATGCACAGCGACTTCTTTCTTCATACAAATTCTTTAAAATCAAATTGTACTCTTTAAGCATTTTTGCAGTTTCTGTCTCTTCACCATCACTGATGGAACTGCTTAACTGGAGAATTTGCTCTTCCAAAAACAGGACCTTTTCTTTCAGGTCCATCATACGGCTTCTTGTATATTGCTGACAAAAGAGCTGGATCTGTACTTTTCCAGTATCCCACCACTGGCCTAAATTTTTATACTTTAACTTTCTCTCTCTCCACTCTCTCCAAAACAAAGTAAAATATTGTACAAAAGACTTATCTTGCAATAATCTATTGTTAAAACGCCAAATATGATGGGGGGAAAGGCTCTGTTTTATGGTCATAGTTACCGCAATATAATGATGATCAGAAAATGATGTTGGCAAAATTTTACTATTAAAAAACCTTCCTCTATTATTCTTTTGAACGTAAAATCTATCAAGTCTTGCACCAGAGACTGTTAGAATTAATTTTCAACCATGTATATTGTCTATCTCTAGGGAAGGCTTCTCTCCAAACGTCTACAAGATTGTGAAACTGAATAACAGTTTTGAGAGTTTCAGATGAATTGAGATTAGGTTCAACATGATTCCGATCCATAGGATAATCAAGAGTATAATTAAAATCACCGGCTAAAGTTATTATTCTATTATTTGGAATTTCTGAAATAGCATTTTTTAATTTTTTGAAAAAAGAAACTCTTTCTACACCGTCATTAGGAGCATAAATGTTAATAAGAGAAAAAAATAACTCATACAACTTAAATTCTATAATTTGCATTCTGCCAGGTATAACTTCTTCAGATCTACTATCTTGTACTTGTACATCTGAAGAAATAAGAACTGCTACGCCGGCACTAACATTTGAACCATGGCTAAGGAAAGTTTTACCTTTCCACTCACTTAGCCATTGCACCTGATTATTCAAATCTGTGTGTGTTTCTTGCAGAAAAACTATACCGGATTTTTTCCAATTAACAAAATCAAACCAAGCACACCTTTTTTCAGCACTACGACACCCATTAACATTCAAAGATCCAAAGTTTAAGGATGCCATGATGCTGACTATTAATAAAGAGACAAAAAGCGTCCAAACACAGGCTATATACTCTCTTCTCTCCATTTTAAAAAAAGAAAAGAATATTCAAACCTTCTTTACATTTCGGTTTACCGTGTTTTTTACCTTTGTTATTATTTTCTTAAGGCGATAACGCTTGTCTACTTAGTTCCTCAAAGGTTGCTTTGTTCATTGCCATATTACATGACACCAAAAATCGCTTCAAATCAGGGAAAAACGTCTCTATTTGTGGTTTGCGAGCTCCCTTAGTTCTATCTAGAAAGTCATTGATTTGCTTTACTGTGTACAATCTAGAGCCAAACGACTCCGATCTTTCAGCATCATCTACATCAGAAAGACTATCTATACTCTCAAGATCCTGATCTGAATCATTTTCAGAAATAACATATCCTGAACTCACATTGGACATCTGGGTATAGCTTTCTTCCTCAGCTTCCGCTCTTTCACTTTCTGTTTTATCATCTTCTATAACGGTTTGCTCTTTTTCTAATTGTTTGTCCTCTTCATTTATAATCAGAGTGGATTTTTCTACGCTTGCTAGATTTACAATCTCTTCACCCGTATCATGATTTTCTACGTCTCTTATTAAGCCTACATCAGTGTTTTCTTTAAGTGCTGTTTCAACAGCAGGAACAAGAACATTATTTTGTCCAACGTGTTGCTCAATTATTTGCGGATTAGATGACTTATCTGTTTGTTTATTTGGACATGTTTGCCTAACATGCCCGTGTTCTCCGAGAAATCTCCGCTTGACCCCATTTAAAGGTTTCCCGACCTCAGTCGGCGTTCAAAAATAAGTTTGTTAAATAAACTACACTCTTTATCGAAATCTTAAAAAAAGAAAACGAAAAAACAAGATTAAAGTAAACAAACTCTCATGTGCTCCCGAATTCCAATTCTTCCCACTACCCACAATCCCTAGCGAAAGAGAGAGAGAGAGGGAGAGAAAGTGTGTGTGTATGTGAGAGAGAAAGTGTGTCTATGTGTGAGAGAGAGAGTGAGTATGTGAGAGAGAGAGAGTGTGTCTGTATGTGTGTGTGTGTGTGTGAGAGAGAGAGAGAGAGAGAGAGAGAGAGAGTGTGTGTGTGTGTGTGTGTGTGTGTGTGTGTGTGTGTGTGTGTGTGTGTGTGTGTGTGTGTGTGTGTGTGTGTGTGTGTCAGACTGCAGCTGCACTGCTGGATCCCACTGGGCTTCATTAAAAGAAACTACAGTCAGTGTGAGACCTATATACTGTATATATCTACTGCCAGTACCATATCACCCTGTAGCCCAGGACTGGCCCCCACTGAAGCAGGGCTGGAGGAGGTGTCAGTGAGGCCAGCAGGGGGGGGCTCTCCCTGTGCTCTGTGTGGGTCCTGACGCCCCAGTGTAGTATTGGGGACACTGTACTGTACAAGAGCGCCGTCCTTCTGATGAGACGTTAAACCGAGGCCCCGACTCTCTGTGCTCATTAATAATCCTATGGCACTTCTGGTAAGAGTAGTGGTGTAACCCTGGTGTCCCTCGCCAATCATGGCCTCCTAATCCCCATCCACTGGCTCTATCACTCTCTCTATAGCTGGTGTGTGTGTGTGTGTGAGGATCCCTGGAGGAAAGCCTTTGTTATGCTGGAGGAGGAGGCGTAGAGCCATCCTTCCCTAGCTTGGATG
>CM060616.1:42113309-42143309 GCA_030578275.1 Meda fulgida | reverse complement strand
TCACACACACTCACACTATACTCACACACTCACACTATACTCACACACACTCACTCACTCTTACACCCACTCACACTATACTCACACACTCTCACACTATACTCACACACTCTCACACTATACTCACACACACTCGCACTATACTCACACACTCACACTATACTCACACACACTCACTACTCACACACACTCACTCTTACACACACACTCACTCTTACACACACACTCACTCTTACACACACACTCACTCTTACACACACACTCACTCTTACACACACACTCACACTATACACACACACACACACACACACACGCACTCTTACACACACTCACGCTATACACACACTATACTCACACACACTACACTCACACACACTCACTCTCACACACACACACACACACACTATACACACACACACACACACACACACTATACTCACACACTCACTCTTACACACACACACACACTATACTCACACACACTCACTCTTACACACACTCACACTATACTCACACAAACTCACTCATACACACACACTATACTCACACACACACTTTACACACACACTCACACTATACTCACACACACACTCACTCTTACACACACTCACTCTTACACACACACACACACACACTCTTACACACACTCAAATTATACTCACACACACTCACTCTTAAACACACACACACACACATTATACTCACACACACTCACTCTTACACACACACACAATACTCACACACACGCACTCTTACACACACTCACGCTATACTCACACACACACAATACGCACACAAGTCAAGTCATCTTCATTTATATAGCGCTTTTAACAATGTAGATTGTTTCAAAGCAGTTTTACAGAGATAAACATAATTTAGGGTGACAGGGATTGTTTTGGCTTTATGTTTCTTGAATAATGTTATTTTCCAGCTAAAGTTAGTTTTGATTGATTCACTTCCGTCACACACACTCTCTTACACACACACACACACACACACAGATGAACACGCCACTGACGCTCCTGTGCTTGTTTCAGAGCATTGTGAATGTGAAGCCTGACAAGGAGGAGGAGACGGAGGAGCAGAAGGAGGAGAAACACAAGACCTTCGTGGAGAACAACGAGAAACAGATCAAACACTTCGGTGAGAGGCATCAGAATACCTTCTCTTCTCTGATGACGAGGGCGGGGCAACCTGTCACTCATAAGAGATCCACCAATAGCAAACCACAACCATCTAATCAGTTCCCCACGGATACAACAAGCCCCGCCCACATTTGTTCTTGTTCCAGAAGTTCACTACCGTTCTCATGACGTGTGTGTGTGTGTGTGTGTGCGTGTGTGTGTGCAGGGATGCTGCGCCGCTGGGACGACTCTCAGAAGTACCTCTCTGATAATCCTCACCTGGTGTGTGAGGAAACGGCCAATTATCTGGTCATCATGTGCATCGATCTGGAGGTGGAGGAGGTAACGCTGTGTGTGTGTGTGTGTGTGTGTGTAGCTTGTGTGTGTGTTTGACTGACCCGTGTGTGTGTGTCAGAAACACGCGCTCATGCAGCAGGTGGCGCATCAGACCATCGTCATGCAGTTCATCCTGGAGCTGGCCAAGAGTCTGAAGGTGGATCCGCGCGGATGCTTCCGCCAGTTCTTCACCAAGATCAAGGTGTGTGTGTGTGTGTTTCTCATTCGTGCTGCTCCTGCAGAGTCAGTATAATGTGGTTGTACCTGAATAACTCAAAGCACTGATTCACTTCAGCTGTATTGTATGAGTGCTTTTCTTTTTAATTGAATCTGTTCTTTTAATAACAAAGATCAAGTGATTGTATTGTGAAATAAAAGTTCACACGGATGCCTCTCTGTTGTTTCAGACTGCAGACCAGCAGTATCAGGACGCGTTTAACGACGAGCTGGAGTCGTTTAAGGAGCGAGTGCGCGGCAGGGCGAAGATCCGCATTGATAAAGCCATGAAGGAGTACGAGGAGGAGGAGCGTCAGAAGCGCCTGGGTCCCGGAGGCCTGGATCCTGTGGAGGTGTACGAGACCCTGCCAGCGGTGAGGCTCACACCACTCTCTCTCCTCATGCACACAGTTACCATAGGGATGCTGACTTAAGCCTTCAGGACAACATTCAGCACCATATGGAATATGTTCTCAATATTTAGTGAAATGTGGCTGGTTTAGTTGGATTAATCAGAATAATAATTATCTAAGCAATCATTGGTTGCATCCTAAAGGCTCGGTTACTGCTGTTATGCGTAACTTTACGGGAGATTTCTGGTCTTTTCAATTGGAATCTGTACGATTGTGAGTAAAAAAATGTCACGCCTGTCACAAGTTTTTAGTGTAAATTCACGCAGTTTTTAAACAAAAATCTCTGTTTGAAAGTGACTTTAGTGTGAGCAGCGCTTAAATCTACACTACTGACAGTGGACCTTAAAACTAATGAGGGCTAAATGCGATTTTAAAGGTTCTCATAAACAAAAGCGTCATAGCAGTGATTCTTCTGTCTTCATCTCCACAGGAAATGCAGAAATGCTTTGATGATAAAGACATTCAGATGCTTCAGGACACCATCAGCAAGATGGACCCCACGGTCAGTGTAGCATGAGTCTGACCAGGGGTTGGCCAATGTACCGGTACTTGACGGTGTTGCGAGTGTGACGGTGTTGCGAGTGTGACGGTGTTGCGAGTGTGACGGTTCTGCGTGTGTGACGGTGCTGCGAGTGTGACGGTGCTGCGAGTGTGACGGCTTGGCGAGTGTGACGGCTTGGCGAGTGTGACGGCTTGGCGGGTGTGACGGCTTGGCGGGTGTGACGGCTTAGCGCTTCGCGAGTGTGACGGCTTCGCGGGTGTGACGGCTTCGCGGGTGTGACGGCTTCGCGGGTGTGACGGCTTCGCGGGTGTGACGGCTTGGCGGGTGTGACGGCTTAGCGCTTCGCGAGTGTGACGGCTTCGCGGGTCTGACGGCTTCGCGGGTGTGACGGCTTCGCGGGTGTGACGGCTTCGCGGGTGTGACGGCTTCGCGGGTGTGACGGCTTCGCGGGTGTGGCGGCTTCGCGCTTCGCGGGTGTGGCGGCTTCGCGGGTGTGGCGGCTTCGCGCTTCGCGGGTGTGGCGGCTTCGCGGGTGTGGCGGCTTCGCGGGTGTGGCGGCTTCGCGGGTGTGACGGCTTGGCGGGTGTGACGGCTTAGCGCTTCGCGGGTGTGACGGCTTCGCGGGTGTGACGGCTTCGCGGGTGTGACGGCTTCGCGGGTGTGACGGCTTCGCGGGTGTGACGGCTTCGCGGGTGTGACGGCTTCGCGGGTGTGACGGCTTCGCGCTTCGCGGGTGTGACGGCTTCGCGCTTCGCGGGTGTGGCGGCTTCGCGGGTGTGGCGGCTTCGCGCTTCGCGGGTGTGGCGGCTTCGCGGGTGTGGCGGCTTCGCGGGTGTGGCGGCTTCGCGGGTGTGGCGGCTTCGCGGGTGTGGCGGCTTCGCGGGTGTGACGGCTTCGCGGGTGTGACGGCTTCGCGGGTGTGACGGCTTCGCGGGTGTGACGGCTTCGCGAGTGTGACGGCTTCGCGAGTGTGACGGCTTCGCGAGTGTGACGGCTTCGCGGGTGTGACGGCTTCGCGAGTGTGACGGCTTCGCGAGTGTGACGGCTTCGCGAGTGTGGCGGCTTCGCGCTTCGCGAGTGTGGCGGCTTCGCGCTTCGCGAGTGTGGCGGCTTCGCGAGTGTGGCGGCTTCGCGAGTTTGGTGGCGGCTTCGCGAGTGTGGTGGCGGCTTCGCGAGTGTGGCGGCTTCGCGAGTGTGGCGGCTTCGCGAGTGTGGCGGCTTCGCGAGTGTGGCGGCTTCGCGAGTGTGGCGGCTTCGCGAGTGTGGCGGCTTCGCGCTTCGCGAGTGTGGCGGCTTCGCGCTTCGCGAGTGTGACGGCTTCGCGAGTGTGGCGGCTTCGCGAGTGTGACGGCTTCGCACTTCGCGAGTGTGACGGCTTCGCGAGTGTGGCGGCTTCGCGAGTGTGACGGCTTCGCGAGTGTGACGGCTTCGCGAGTGTGCCGGCTTCGCGAGTGTGACGGCTTCGCGAGTGTGACGGCTTCGCGAGTGTGACGGCTTCGCGAGTGTGACGGCTTCGCGAGTGTGACGGCTTCGCGAGTGTGACGGCTTCGCGAGTGTGACGGCTTCGCGAGTGTGACGGCTTCGCGAGTGTGACGGCTTCGCGCTTCGAGAGTGTGACGGCTTCGCGCTTCGAGTGTGACGGCTTCGCGCTTCGCGAGTGTGGCGGCTTCGCGAGTGTGGCGGCTTCGCCAGTGTGGCGGCTTCGCGAGTGTGGCGGCTTCGCGCTTTGCGAGTGTGGCGGCTTCGCGCTTTGCGAGTGTGACGGCTTCGCGCTTTGCGAGTGTGACGGCTTTGCGAGTGTGACGGCTTCGCGCTTTGCGAGTGTGACGGCTTCGCGCTTTGCGAGTGTGACGGCTTCGCGCTTTGCGAGTGTGACGGCTTCGTGCTTTGCGAGTGTGACGGCTTCGCGAGTGTGACAGCTTCGTGAGTGTGACAGCTTTGTGCTTCGTGAGTGTGACGGCTTCGTGAGTGTGACGGCTTCATGCTTCGCGAGTGTGACGGCTTCGCGAGTGTGACGGTGTTGCGAGTGTGACGATGACATGGCTCTATAGTGTGCGAATGCTGTGTCTCTGGTCTGATGATGTTCTTCCTGCAGGAGGCCAAACTCCACATGAAGCGCTGCATCGACTCGGGATTGTGGGTACCGAACTCACGTGTGGACGAGGAGGGAGATAAAGATGAAGCCGACGAGCCACAGTATGAGGAAGTGAAGAAGGAAGATCAGTGATCGCTCCGCACATACACACACACACCGAAGGCCAAAGCAGATTCCAGTTTGACCCACAGTGATCATGAAGAGGCTGATGGGTCACGATCCTGACACACACATGCAGTGCGTCTCTCCTCTTCCTCTGTTCTGTCACTGTTGTTGTTTTATTTATGCAGTGTTTGTTTGGCCTTAGCGTGATGCGATTCACTTTCAGCGCTACCGTCTCTTCTTACTGTTTCCGACAGACGTTTAACATGTATGAATGTGCAGAAATCTGCAGTATTAAACGCTCCAGATGAAAGCTATTAATGAAGTCTAGTCTGGTTTTGTCTCTTTTAGTTCGGATCGCTCTGCTCTGTTAGTGCTGATGCTCAGTTTGTCAGAATAAAATCATGGGCTGATGGGCAATCTGTCTGAGTGTCTTTCTGTATGTGATTGTAGCACGTTTATCTGTATTTGTGCAGCTGAGGCAACAGTAATGATGCCATTATCACAGTTTTAATGAGATAACTGAAGAAACCTGATAAATAGAATATTTTTTGTTTGTTTGTTTAGAAGCGGAGGCCCTGTTCTTTATTTTGATATTTTGCATATTCAGATATTCATACAACAAAATGAGGTCCTGACTCTCTGTGGTCATTAAAAATCCCAGGATGTCCTTCGAAGAAGAGTAGTGGTGTAACCCCGTCATCCTGCCCAAATCTGCCCCTTGGCCTCTGTCCATCATGGCCTCCTAATCATCCCCATATACTGATTGGCTTCATCACTGTCTCCTCTCCACCAGTAAGCTGGTGTGTGTGTGGGCGTTCTGGCGCAGTATGGCTGCCGTTGCATCATTCAAGTGATGTTGGTGGTGATTCCCCCTTCCATGTAAAGTGCTTTGAGTACCCAGAAAAAGCACTATATAAATGTAACAAATTATTATTATTAAAATAATTTGAGGGCCATGAAAGTTCTGTGAAAAAATTTTTTATGTATAATTGATACATGATTTTTAATAGATACAGACAGCTGAAATCTTAGTTATTGAAGAATCTTTTTTTTGACTGATATTACGAGTTTGTCTGCTATTGTAAGGACACTTGATGAAATAATTTGTGTTTCCAGGAATAGCAAGAATTCCATGACTAAACGCACAAGAATACTCATTACATCGCGTGAAGAAGCATGTCAATGTCTGTTTAAGCAGAACTGATGCAGCTTTTCTAAGTGCTTCAAAAGCCTCCTTTAAAGGTGAGCAGCGCTTTCCTTTCTGTATCTGCATCATAAATGGTCAGATCAATCAGTTGTTTCTTAAAAGATCACGAGTCTCTCTTAAACCATTGTACGTTTGGTGACAATCGTGAGTTTTTCATTATCACTGAGATACTACTATAGGGTTTTCCCGTTGTTTTTTGCTATTTTATTAGTTATGTATTAATTTTTTTTTTACTTAAGTTAAATTAAATGAGAAATAATTCCTTTGGCAGCTGTGTCGTTTTTTTATTTCAAGTAATGAAAATGTTTTTATGGTTATAGTTTGTTAATAATAACCCTGTTTATGTTTGATGAAGAGCATCAGGACCCAAACACAGACTGTATGAAGGACTTCAACAAAACGAACAAGCGTTTGTCATCTAACAGCAAACATTCTGATCAAAACACAGGAGCCAGAGATCAATATTTACATCCACTTTATTCAACACAGATTGAGTCGTTGGTTCCACTCAGAGTTCTAGAGCTTTCTGAAGACGAACACGCACCTCCTGTTCACCCAGAGAAAGCATCATCTCCGCCACACTGGGACCCTTCTACAGACAGAGAGGAATACTACGTCTTATTAATGGCATTACTGCCGTGTGTGTGTGTGTCAGTATAGTGAGCCCCACACCTGCTGTGCGCTCAGAGCCAGTCTCAGCACTTTCATCACACTGCTGTATTTGGTGTTCAGTCTGCTGGCCATCAGCTTCAGCTCACGGTTCAGTCGCTCAGTGGATGAGAACAAGCCGCCGGCTCCAACCAGCCTGAGCAAAAACACACACACACGCTAAAAACACAGACATGTGAACACACTGATAACACGTATGCGTATACTCACTGTATGACGGCCGCTGCGATGACGGCCGCCTCCACGCTCTCGTCCTTCAGCTGCTGCTGCGAGACTCGAGGACGAATCCACAGGTAGGAATACGACGGATTCAGCAGCTCCCGCAGAGAACAGATGTGACCCTGAGACACACACACACGGGCAGATGTTCAGCACCACACACTCACACACTATACTCACACACATTCACTCACTAACACACAAACACATTCACTATACTCTCAATCACACACTATACTCACACACATGCACTATACTCACTCACTAACACACACATTCACTATACTCTCTCACACACACACACACCCACTCACACACACATAGATCGTGGCGATTGATTGCTCCTGCCTGCTGTGAGTTTGTTTGCTTTAGGCTGAAAACTCTGTCTAAGCCTCGTATTTAGCTTCGTATTTCTTTCTGTTTTGAACTATCATTTCTAGTTGTTTATATTACTAAATACAGCTTACCCAACATCTCAGATTAACCTGACATCGCTAGCTTCCGTTATTGCTAGCACAACACGCTAGTAACTTGTGTTATGGAAACATTTAATTTTACAGTGATCAGTAGTGAAGATTACGAGGTCATGTGTTTCTATCGAACCTTCAATGTATGCATTATGCTCTAATTTCAGTAGATACAGCGGAATGTCACATGGTTTTGCCATATGCCGAGAGATAAGAAAGGGGGGACTGTTTTATATGCCTGGGGAAGCAGGAGCGTGACCCTCCAGAACACTGACCAGATCAGAGGTCATCTAGGCACGAGGGGCTAAAAGGTTTAGCAGTATGGGTCCTTTGTCTGTGGAAAATTACTGAGAGGCATTCCTATAGAATGGCCTTGGATAAGAACAGTTTA
Organism: Meda fulgida; assembly: GCA_030578275.1. Taxonomy (NCBI): domain Eukaryota; kingdom Metazoa; phylum Chordata; class Actinopteri; order Cypriniformes; family Leuciscidae; genus Meda; species Meda fulgida. The sequence continues at coordinate 42,135,565 of CM060616.1, read as the reverse complement.
AAGATTGCTCTGGTCCGGATTCTAGGGTGTCACTCCCTCCACAGGGTAACTGCCGTGTTGGCGACTGGGCCTATTCTTGCAAGAATAAATACTTCTCTTTTTATTAATTTGACTCTGAGTGTCTCTTACGCAGTGATGATGTTTAATGAGAATTTTTGCCACAACACTCGCTAGCTTGTCAACGCCCCACCCGTGCGCTCAGTTATTTTATTTATTTTTCTCGTGCGCGCCCACGCCTCTGAGTTCATAAGAAGCCCAGGTGAGTAAGATTCAGCCAACAAACACGGTGAGTGATGTCCTTTTTATTGTCACCTGCACTTCATGCCACATGTTTAGTATAGCCTTCTCTGTTGACAATATAGGATTTATATGTGATAAATGCAAGGAGACAGTCAGGCTGACGGAGAAGATTTCAGAACTAGAGACACGCATCCAAACTTTAATTGAGGATAGTAAGTGTGCTCGAGCTTTAGATACTATTTTGGATGCGCCTAGCATAGTGAACTCTGTACATGATTCGGTTCCGGCTGAAGTAGAGCCCGTGCAGCAGGGCAGATGGGTGACCGTGAGAGATCGCTCTAGTCGCGGATCAAAAAACCACTCTTCCTTTCCGATTAAACCGAGTGTCTGCTAGCAGCCTCGCGTCACCAAGGACAGATAAAGCCCATCACATAGAGCCTCTTCACCTAGATATCACATAGACCCTCCTCACCTAGATATCATCACATAGAGCCTCTTCACCTAGATATCACATAGACCCTCCTCGCCTAGATATCATCACATAGAGCCTCTTCACCTAGATATAATCACATAGAGCCTCTTTCACCTAGATATCATATTGAGCCTTTCACCTAGATATCATCACATAGAGGCTCCTCACCTAGATATCACAGTCTCCTCACCTAGATATCGTCACATAGAGCCTCTTTCACCTAGATATCACAGAGCCTCTTCACCTAGATATCATTATATAGAGTCTCTTCACCTAGATTTCGTCACATAGAGCCTCTTTCACCTAGATATCGTCACATAGAGCCTCTTCACCTAGATATCATCATATAGACCCTCTTTCACCTAGAAATCGTCACATAGAGCCTCTTTCACCTAGATATCACATAGAGCCTCTTCACCTAGATATCATTATATAGAGTCTCTTCACCTAGATATCGTCACATAGATCCTCTTTCACCTAGATATCGTCACATAGAGCCTCTTTCACCTAGATATCATCACATAGAGCCTCTTCACCTAGATATCATCACATATAGAGCCTCTTTCACCTAGATATCGTCACATAGAGCCTCTTCACCTAGATATCATCATATAGAGACTGTGTCTGTTTCCCGAATTTGGAAATCCAAAAACATCCAAACCATCTAAGGTTAAAAATGTAATTGATGTTCAACAAATAAAAAACAGATATAATACAGATGAGCAAATGATAAAGCTTGGGTTGCTGAATATTCGTTCCCTTACTTCAAAATCGCTCATAGTTAATGATATGATTTCAGATTATAATCTAGATGTGCCGTGTTTGACAGAAACCTAAAACCACTCGATTACATTCCTTTAAATGAGTCCACCCCACAAGATTACTGTTATAAACATGAACCTCGTCCAAAACGCAAAGGTGGAGGAGTTGCTGTAATTTATAGTAATATTTTCAAAACCACTAATAAATGTAGTTTTAAATATACTTCTTTTGAAGTGTTGGTGCTTAATGTAAAAATAGTGTAAACGATAAAACACGTTTGAGAATTCTGCTGGCTACTGTATACAGGCCACCAAAAAGACTTTATCAAGGAATTTGCGGACTTTCTATCAGAATTAGTATTGGCTGCAGATAAAGTACTAATTGTTGGTGATTTTAATAAACACATAGATCAGTGTTTCCCAACCCTGCTCCTGGAGGCACACCAACAGTGCACATTTTGGATGTCTCCCTTATCTGGCCCATATATTTCTGGTCTTGGAGTCTTTTACTAATGAGCTGATTCAGGTGTGATTGATTAGGAAGAGTTGGAAAATGTGTAGCGTTGGTGTGCCTCCAAGAACAGGGTTGGGAAACACTGACATAGATAATGAAAAAGATGAGTGTTTACTTTTCTCATTAGATTTTAGCGTGGTTCTTCGTTGCTAGGAAACTTTGTTTTGTTTACTGTGTTTACCCTGGTAAAGCGCATTTGTTTGTCGTGACTTGAGTTCCGCTTTGCTAAGTAGCAGGGCGTGGCCTGCTGCATTCAATAACCAGGTATTAGGCGTGTATAAATTGGTTAGTGCTTCGCGGCAGCCCTCGTGTGAAGACCTCATCGTGTGAAGACCTCATCGTGTGAAGACCTCATCGTGTGAAGACCTCATCGTGTGAAGACCGAAGAGTGTGAAGACCGAAGAGTGTGAAGACCGAAGAGTGTGAAGACCGAAGAGTGTGAAGACCGAAGAGTGTGAAGACCGAAGAGTGTGAAGACCGAAGAGTGTGAAGACCGAAGAGTGTGAAGACCAGCGACTCTACCTGTGCGAATCCAGAGCAAGGACACCGACAAGGCACTTGAGTATTATCTTGTTGTAGTTTCCTTTCTCTTCTACACAACTTTTCTCCTCATCTTTCTGTTTATGAGCTCTCTTACACCGTTTTTTCAAATTCCTACTATTACTAACATACGCAAATCAAATGTCAGATGTAGGAGGCAGTACAATCCTAACAACCTGCGTACCCTTCCGGTGTCTTCTAGTACTTTATTCTCTTTTCCTATTGGTCTCTGGAATTGCCAGTCCGCTGTAAACAAAGCTGATTTCATTACATCTATTTCTAGTCATTCAGGTCTACGCTTATTGGCCCTGACTGAGACCTGGATGAGACCAGAGGACACTGCCACACCAGCTGCCCTTCTCCACTAACTTCACTTTCTCACACACCCTCGCCTGACCGGCAGGGGTGGAGGTACTGGTCTACTCATCGCAAATAATTGGAAATTTGATCCTTTACCACTTCTGTGTGACCACAGTTCATTTGAATTGCATTCAATTACCATCACTAGTCCTATAGATTTTGTAGTTATCTATCGCCCCCCAGGTCAGCTTGGCAGTTTCTTGGAGGAGCTTGATGTGCTACTCTCATCCTTCCCTGAGGATGGTACTCCTCTCATAGTTCTTGAAACTTCAACATCCACCTAGAAAAACGTCAGGCTGCTGATTTCCACACTCTGCTTGCCTCATTCGACCTCAAACGAGTATCTACTGCGGCTACTCACAAATCAGGTAACCAATTAGACCTTATTTACATGCGCCACTGCTCCACTGACCATACACTGGTCACTCCACTGCACACCTCAGATCACCTCCTCACTCTCAGCCTCAACTTGCCTCAGAACACAACACACACTCCTTCACAGGTCAACTTTCGGCGGAACCTACGCTCACTCACCCTCTCGCCTATCCTCTTCGGTCTCATCCATACTACCTCCACCTGATAAGCTCTCAACACTAGATAATAACAGTGCAACTGATTAACTTTTCTCCACTTTAACATCACATTAACATTGGACAACTTCTGCCCCCTTTCTTCCAGGCCAGCCCGCACCACACCCTCTGTCCCCGGTTATCTGATGTTCTCCGTGAACATCGTTCTAAACTCAGGGGTGCAGAGAGGAGATGGCGCAAATCGAAAGATCCTACTGACCTTGGTCTTTATCAATCCCTCCTCTCTTCCTTCTCTGCTAATGTCTCTACTGCTAAAATGACTTACTATCACAACAAAATTAACAATTCTTCTGACTCTCGCATGCTTTTCAAAACCTTCTCCTCCATCAACCCTAACAGCTGACGACTTTGCCACATTCTTCATAAATAAAACAACCACCGAGCTGCTGCGTTTTGGACCAGCTGTAGTTTGTTTATTAAGCGTGCAGGGCAACCACCCAGAAGAGCATTACAATAATCTAGCCTTGATGTCATGAACGCATTAACTAATTGTTCCGCATTTGTTAATGAGAGCATATGTCGTAATTTAGATATATTTTTAAGATGGAAAAACAAGAACCAGGAAGTATGACCATATTAGCCCGGTTCTGTCCAACAGCATTGGCTCCGTATTAAACATCGTATAAATTTTTAAATATTGCTGATTACTTACAAAGCACTAAATGGTTTAGCTCCGCAGTGCTTGAGCGATCTCAAAACTCCGGCCAGTTGATAATACCTAGAATATCAAAATTGACTGCTGGCGGTAGATCCTTTTCCTATTTAGCACCAAAACTCTGGAACAATCTTCCTAACATTGTCCGGGAAGCAGACACACACTGTCAGTTCAAAGCTAGATTAAAGACACATCTCTTTAACCTAGCATTCACAAGGTTTTCCCGCAGCCTGCCGGATCCAGGCCATATCCAGATCTGACTAGGACCTTCGCCTGGACACACACACACAATCCAGATCTGACTCGGACCTTCGCCTGGACACACACCTGAACACACACACTCCAGATCTGACTCGGACCTTCGCCTGGACACACACACTCCAGATCTGACTCGGACCTTCGCCTGGACACACACACACACACTCTCTCCAGATCTGACTCGGCCCTTCGCCTGGACACACACACACACACTCTCTCCAGATCTGACTCGGACCTTCGCCTGGACACACACACACACACACTCTCTCCAGATCTGACTCGGACCTTCGCCTGGACACACACACACACTCCAGATCTGACTCGGACCTTCGCCTGGACACACACACACACTCCAGATCTGACTCGGACCTTCGCCTGGACACACACTCCAGATCTGACTCGGACCTTCGCCTGGACACACACTCCAGATCTGACTCGGACCTTCGCCTGGACACACACACACACTCCAGATCTGACTCGGACATTCGCCTGGACACACACCTAGAGACACACCTGGACACACACACAATCCAGATCTGACTCGGACCTTCGCCTGGACACACCCACACACTCACACAAGATCTGACTAGGACCTTCGCCTGGACCCCATGACAATGCAGTCCTGAAGTCAACTAGCCTCTTCCTATGGATGATCCTTTACCACTCTACAGATAAAGTGCTGTGGGGAATTCGGTTCGTCTACCTAACCCGAAGTGATACAATAAAATTCTGTATCAAATTTATAAGCAAGACAAGTAGTTTGTTTAGGCATGGTTTGTAGGGAATTGCAAACCTGCGCACATATATTCACACGCACATAACTATAGAATCAGCTCTTAAAGCGCATGTGAACGCATCAGCGTTTCTCACAGGTTCAGTTTAAAGTCTGTTCAGAGAGAACGGTGTCGTCTTAGCGGCCCCTAATTTAAGACCACATGATCATTTCGACAGAAGTGAATCTATCAAAACTAACTTTAGCTGGAAAATAATATTATTCAAGAACCACTATAAAGCCAAAACAATCTGTTACCTTAAATGATATGTTTATCTCTGTAAAGCTGCTTTGTGTCCATTTATATAGCGCTTTTAACAATGTAGATTGTTTCACACTCATACTAACACACACACACACTATACACTCTCACACACACACACACACACACACAGTGTTGCTCGACTACTTTTAACAATTACTGACAAATAGGTGTACTAAGTACTTTAACTGGCTTTGGCCACGCCTTGCTATCTAGCCAAGCGAAACTCAAAAGTCATAACACAAACAAACGCGTTTTACCAGGGTAAACAAAACAAAGTTTCCTAGCAACGAAGAGCCACGCTAAAATCTAATGAGAAAAGTAAACGCTCACAGACTGATGTTCTCTTCTGTTGCTCGACTGCTTCTTCGGTCTGTGCCAGACACACACACACACTATACTCTCTCACACACACACTCACTATACTCTCTCTCTCACACACACACTATACCCACACACTCACTATACTCACTCTCTCTCACACACACTATACTCTCACACACACTCACTCACTCACTATACTCTCTCTCTCTCACACACACACACACACTATACTCACACACACAATACTCTCTCTTTCATACTTCTTGGCTAGCTTAGTTGGGGACATTTAAATATTCAACAATATTATTGCCTTTGATGTATTATTTTCTTGTTAACACTTTGAAGCTGCTTCGATACAATCTGTATTGTAAAAAGCGCTATATAAATAAAGGTGACTTGACTTCACACACACTATACACACACACACACAGGGGCTCAGGTCAGGAAGCAGACAGACTGGTTAAACCGACCGTCTGCTAGCGGCCTCGCGTCACCAAGGTCAGATAAATCCCATCACATAGAGCCTCTTTCACCTAGATATCATCATATAGAGACTGCGTCTGTTCCCCGAATTTGGAAATCCAAAAAACGTCAGGTAAAAAATTTAATTGATGTTCAACAAATAAAAAACAGATATAATACAGATGAGCAAATGATAAAGCTTGGGTTGCTGAATATTCAATCCCTTACTTTATAATCTGAAATCATATCATTAACTATGAGCGATTTTGATCTAGATGTGCTGTGTTTGACAGAAACCTGGCTAAAACCAAACGATTACATTACTTTAAATGAGTCAACCCCACAAGATTACTGTTATAAACATGAACCTCGTCTAAAACGCAAAGGGGGAGGTGTTGCTGTAATTTATAGTAATATTTTCAAAACCACTAAGAAATCTATTTTTAAATATACTTCTTTTGAAGTGTTGGTGCTTAATGTAAAAATATATAGTGTAAACGATAAATCACGTTTGAGATTTCTGCTGGCTACTGTATACAGGCCACCAGGGCACCATAAAGATTTTATCAAAGAATTTGCGGACTTTCTATCAGAATTAGTATTGGCTAACGATAAAGTACTAATTGTTGGTGATTTTAATATACATGTAGATAATGAAAAAGATGCATTGGGATTGGCACTTAAAGACATTGTAAACTCAATTGGAGTTAGACAACACGTGTCAGGACCCACTCATTGTCGTAATCATACTCTAGATCTAATATTATCACATGGAATAGATGTTGATGCCGTTGAAATTCTGCAGCAGAGCGATGACATCTCAGACCATTATCTAGTCTCATGTAAATTACATTTAGCCAAGGCTGCAAAGCCGACTCCGTGTTATAAATATGTTAGATCTATAACTTCTGCCACTAAAGATTGCTTTATCAATAATCTTCCTAATAAGTTTCATCATCTCAGCATCCCGGATAGCTTAGAAGAACTCGATATTGCAACAGAAACTTTTAACTCTCTCTTTTCCAGCACTTTAGACGCAGTTGCTCCGTTGCGCTTAAAGAAGATTAAAGAAAATAGTCCAACGCCGTGGTACAACGAGCACACTCAGGCCCTTAAGAGAGCAGCCAGAAAAATGGAGCGCAACTGGAAGAAAACAAAACTAGAGGTATTTCGGATTTCATGGAAAGAGAGCTCGATTGCTTACAGAGAGGCTTTAAAAGCTGCTAGATCTGCTTATTTTTCAACCCTATTAGAAGAAAATAAACATAATCCTAGGTATTTATTTGAAACAGTGGCTAAACTAACGAAAAAGAAAGCTCTAAGCACAGAAGTTTCCAAGCAACACAGCAGTAATGACTTTATGAACTTCTTCACTTATAAGATTGATAATATCAGGGACAAAATTGTAACTATGCAACCGTCTACTACAGTATCGCATCAGGGAGTGCATTGTAGTCTCCCTGAGGAAAATTTTTTTTCATTTGTTGCTATAGGAGAGGAAGATTTCTGCAAACTCGTTAATTCATCTAAATCGACAACTTGTATGTTAGACCCTATACCGACTAAGCTACTGAAAGAGATGCTTCCAGAGATCATAGATCCTCTTCTTAATATCATTAATTCGTCTTTGTCTCTAGGATATGTACCAAAAACCTTTAAGCTGGCTATGATAAAACCGCTTGTTAAAAAACGCAACTTGATCCTTCAGAATTAGTCAATTACAGGCCGATCTCAAATCTGCCTTTTCTGTCAAAGATATTAGAAAAAGCAGTATCCTCACAACTGTGTTCCTTTCTTGAAAGAAATGATATCTGCGAGGATTTTCAGTCAGGATTTAGACCGCACCATAGTACTGAGACAACTCTCATTAGAGTTACAAATGATTTACTTTTATCATCCGATCGTGGTTGTATCTCTCTATTAGTGTTACTTGATCTTAGTGCTGCATTTGACACAATTGACCACAACATTCTTTTAAATAGACTGGAAAACTATGTTGGCATTAGTGGAATTGCACTAGCATGGTTTAAATCATACTTATCTGACCGTTATCAGTTTGTAGCAGTAAATGAAGAGATGTCTTATCGATCACAAGTTCAGTATGGCGTACCACAAGGCTCAGTACTAGGACCGCTGCTGTTCACTCTGTACATGCTACCATTAGGACATATCATTAGGAAACATGGAATTAGCTTTCATTGTTATGCCGATGATACTCAGCTGTATATTTCTTCAAAACCTAACGAAACTTACCAATTCACAAAATTAACGGAATGCATAGCTGATATAAAAAATTGGATGACTAGTAATTTCCTACTACTAAACTCTGAAAAAACAGAGATTCTAATTATTGGACAAAAAACTTCCACACGTAATAACCTAGAATACTGTCTAACCCTTGATGGCTGCTCTGTTAAGTCTTCGTCGTCGGTTAGGAACCTGGGTGTGCTCTTTGATAGCAATCTTTCATTTGAAAGTCATGTGTCTAGTATCTGTAAAACCGCATTTTTCCATCTTAAAAATATATCGAAATTACGACATATGCTCTCATTAACAAATGCGGAACAATTAGTTCATGCTTTCATGACAACAAGACTAGATTATTGTAATGCTCTCCTGGGTGGTTGCCCTGCACGCTTAATAAATAAACTACAGCTGGTCCAAAACGCAGCCGCTCGAGTTCTTACTAGAACCAGGAAATATGACCATATTAGCCCGGTTCTGTCAACACTGCATTGGCTGCCTATTAAACATCGTATAAATTTTAAAATATTGTTGATTACTTACAAAGCACTAAATGGTTTAGCTCCGCAGTACTTGAGCGAGCTCTTAACGCATTATAGTCCTTCACGTCTATTGCGATCGCAAAATTCGGGCCAGTTGATAATACCTAGAATTTCAAAATCGACTGCGGGCGGTAGATCCTTTTCCTATTTAGCACCAAAACTTTGGAACAGTCTTCCTACCATTGTCCGGGAAGCAGACACACTCTGTCAGTTCAAAGCTAGACTAAAAACACATCTCTTTGACCTAGCATACACATAATATATTATAGACTTCTATAATTCAATGTTAGGCTGCATAGATTAGGTCAGCCGGAACTGGGAACACTTCCCTTACATCCTGATGTACTCGTTACATCATCATAAGAAGAATGGCATCTACGCTAATTTTAGTGTCTTTGTTTATCCCGAGGTTTTCCCGCAGCCGACCGGATCCAGGCCGTATCCAGATCTGACTAGGAGCTTTGCCTGGACCCGATGACAACGCAGTGCTGAAGTGCCAACTAGCCTCTCCCTATGGAGGATCCCTTTCCCACTCTACAGATAAAATGTTGTGATTCCGGTTCGCGTACCCACCCCGAAGTGATAAAATAAAACAAAATTCTGTATCAAATTACAGTTACTGTAAATCCGGCCTCTAGTTCATAAACGCCAGAGGAGAACTGGCCCCCGACTGAGCCTGGGTTCTCCCAAGGTTTTTTTTTCTCCATTAGGTCACCTGATGGAGTTTTAGGACACCAGTAGGTCACTTGATGGAGTTTTTCGGTTCCTTGCCACTGTTGCCTTTGGCTTGTTCAGTTGGGGATATTCAAAATAATTAGCCAAGCATTAATACCATTGATCAGCCCTACCAAACGTGGATGTTTTTTCACTAAGAAACAAACATTATGTTATTTGATTGATATTGTGAAGCTGCTTTGATGCAATTTATATTGTGAAAAGCGCTATATAAATACACTTGACTTGACTTGACACACTCACACACTCACACACTATACTCACACACTATACTCACACACACACACACTATACTCACACACACACACTATACTCACACACACACACACTATACACACACACTATACACACACACACACACTATACTCACACACACACACTATACTCACACACACACACTATACTCACACACACACACACTATACTCACACACACACACACACACACTATACTCACACACACACACACACACACTATACTCACACACACACTATACTCACACACACACACTATACTCACACACACACACTATACTCACACACACACACTATACTCACACACACACACACACTATACTCACACACACACACACTATACTCACACACACTATACTCACACACACACACACACTATACTCACACACTATACTCACACACACACACACACTATACTCACACACACACACACTATACTCACACACACACACACTATACTCACACTCACTCACACTATACTCACACACGTGTTCAGTATCTCACACTCACTTTACACACTATACACACAGGTGTTCAGTACCTTGCGCAGCTGCAGGACTCTGTGTATGTAGTGCGGCTCCAGAACGGTGTGGTCGCTGATGTCAGAGCCGTGTGTGTGAAGCAGTTGCTGTCTCAGGTCATCCTGCAGCTTCACACACGCGTGCTGATCCTCGATCCGGTGATGCAGATGAACCCTGCGTCGCACACACACTGCATCAACAGACTGACCTCTAACCACACACGTGTGTATTACACACACTCTCAGATTTTGAGCTGATAGTTCTGTAATATCTGACTGCATTTTCTGCACTACAAACTTACCGTACAAGGATAAGAAAGTGAAATCAGGATTCTGTTGATCTGCATGTTTGACATGAGTTTTATTTATTGAACAAAACAAACCTGTTGAACTCGTTGAGTTTGTCCAGATCCAGCAGAGCCGAGTGCGTTGTGATCTTTGAAATGTTAAACTCTTGGATTAATTCATCCAGACGCCGACCGATCCGATTACCTGCAGAAACAACAACATCTGATGATCTCTGTGTGTGTGTGTGTGTGTGTGTGTGTGTGTATTCCTCTCACTCACTGCTGAAGCCTGAGCCGGCATGTGTGACGAAGTCCAGCAGGCTCTCTGGCAGCATGCCCTGCTCTCTGAGGTTCTGGATGAGTGTGTGTCCGTGACGTTTGGAGAGTTTGCTGCCGTCGGGGTTGAGCATCAGCGGCAGGTGAGCGTACGCCGGCGGACTCCATGCTAGCGCGCGGAAAAGCTGCAGGTGTTTAGTGCTGGAGATCAGCCACTCTGAGCCGCGGAGTACGTGACTGATGCGCATGTGGTGGTCATCCACCACGCTGGCCAGGTGGTACGTGGGAAACCCATCAGCCTTCAGGATCACCGGGTCTCCCTCCACCGACGCCACCTCGTGACGGGTCCAGCCGAACACCAGGTCCTGGAACGGGTCCGCGCCGGAGGCCAGCCGGAAGCGGACCACAGGGGGAACACCAGACGCCAGCTTCTGCTGTACCTGCTCCTGACTCAGGTGTCGACAGCGGTTATCATACCTGAGAGAGAGAGAGAAAGTGAGTGTGAGAGAGAGAGAGTGAGTGTGAGAGAGAGAGAGTGAGTGTGAGAGAGAGAGAGTGAGAGAGAGAGAGTGAGAGAGAGTGAGAGCGAGAGACAGACACACACACGTTACATACTCACGAGTGCCAGCTTCTCCTGTCTGAGGAGGAGATTCTGCAGGCTGCCTAGAGAATCCCCGTCTTGCTAGTATTTTGAGGAGAACAGTAACTGCCTCTGATGACTTGGTGCGCACGAGAGCTTTGGTAGAGCGGGACATTGCTGAGGAAAGGGCTTTCTGGGGCCAGTATAAGTACAGCAGAGGTACGCCCGGATGTCACAGCATGGCATTAGTGACAAGAGGTTATGTCAAGCTGCTAACCAATCTTGTGAAGCCATTATGGACACAGGCAGCTCATACTCAATCCAGGAGTCAAAGTTGAGGAGATGGAAGGATGAGACAGAGTCTTGGCAGTTCTGTCGGGGAAAGACATTTACCTTGCCAACAGCCCAATCCAGAGGGCATTAGAAGTTACACGGGAATATACCCTGCAAGGATGCACAAACCAATTGCGACTATTGATCATGAGGACCTAGCTTTTCCACTCGTCTTAGGCCTCAAGTTCCTTTAGATTTTAGATTTGTTTATTTAGCCACACGACAATGCCGGTGGAATTTGTTTTCGGTACAGTATGCTTTAAGCTCTACATCATGCGTATACAAACAACAAATAGACAATACACTCCACAACATGTAACAATACAAGATACAGTGGGTAAATGAACATCCGAAGTGTAGAAGACAGCTAAACTGAACTAAATTGAGGAGTTCAGAATCCTGATGGCTATGGGAAAAAAGATGTTTGTGAAGCGTTTGGTCTTGGTAGAGAGAGACCTGTAGCGCCTCCCTGAGGGAAGGAGCTGGAAGAGGTGATGAGCAGGATGTGAGGGGTCTGAGATGATTTTCTTTGCTCTCTATACAGTCCGAAGTGTATAGAGGGAATCGACTGAGGGCAGTGGTTTTCCTATGATCTTGGATCATAATTTTTGGATCATAATTATGATCAAAATTCTCTTGTTATGACCGACCACCCTATGTTAATATACACTGTGCACTGCCAATAGTGCAAGTATCCAGTGACACCGTAGTTGCCATCAATGATTTGGTGGGTCTTGCTGGTGCCTCCTGAACAGAGAAGAGGCATTGAGATGGATTGCTGTTTAATTGGCCAACTGTCTGTACAGATGCCTTAGGTCAAGCCTCTATCATTAAGCACCAGATCATAACTAATGATCCGGTCCCAGTACAGAAAAGAGCATATCCCGTTAATTGATGAGGAAGTCAAAGCCATGCCGAGTAGTCAAGTCAAGTCATCATTTATAGAGCTTTCTGTTTATCCAGAGGTTTACTGAAGTCAGCCGGATCCGGGCCGTATCCAGATCAGATGGTGGACCTGCGCCTGAACCCATCCACAGCGCATCCCTGAAGTGCCAGCCTCATCAGCCCTGTGAAGGCCTCATCGACACGACAGGCATCGGCACTGATCCTCAAACTCGTCTCCATACCGGCGTTATGACTCCGAATTCCAACCACATGGAACTGGATAATATTCTGAATGTTCTGATCCAATCTGACCTGACTTGTAATGCTGCCTGAATCATAAACATACACTGTTCGTTCGTTGGCCAGAGGAGAACTGGCCCCCGACTGAGCCTGGGTTCTCCCAAGGTTTTTTTTTCTCCATTCTGTCACTGATGGGAGTTTTGGTTCCTTGCCACTGTTGCATTGGCTTTTGGCTTGCTTAGTTGGGGACATTTAATATTCAACTATATTATTGATCTGCCTTACTTAAGGTGGACGATGACACAATTTTCTTCTAGAAACAAACTTTGTTGAATTATTTTCATGTTATCACTGTAAAGCAGCTTTGATACCATCTGTATTGTAAAAGGCACTATATAAATAAAGGTGACTTGACATTGATCTTATGGGACCATTTCCGAGGAGCATGAAGCTGAATGAGTATTTACTGGTTACTGTGGATTACTGTAGTAAGTGGGTCGAGGTGTTCCCTTTGCAGTCAGCAAACACACCGTTGATAACTAAAATCTTTATCAAAGAGATCTTTACCCGATGGGGGAGTACCTATTTATTTGGTATCAGACCGTGGACCACAATTTAACTCACAACTCCTGAACGTTAAATGCAGACAATGGGGTGCCATTAAAAAAAAAAAAAAAAAAAAAAAAAAAAACTCACCACTGCATACCACCCGCAGACTAACCTGACAGAAAGGGTAAATAGAACTCTTAAAATCATGATTGCATCCTATGTCAAGGACAATCACCAGAATTGGGACCAGTGGATCCACGAGTTCAGGTTTGCAATCAATTCATCTTAAATATTCAACAATATTATTGATCTGCCTTACTTAGTGGATGACGCAATTTTCTTCTAGAAACAAACTTTGTTGTATTATTTTCATGTTATCACTGTGAAGCTGCTTTGATACAATCTGTATTGTAAAAAGTACAGATTGTATCAAATATAGAGAGTTGAGAGCTACCATGTAGAAAATCTGAAAAGGTTCTACGGCCAGGTCAGGCCTTCTTCTGAAAGGGGGGTTTGTAACAGTTTTAGTAAACTGTCACCTATCTTCTATGGTAAATGTAAGTTGTAATTTTACTCTTGGCCATTAGAGGGCACTAGCCATAACAGGCCATTATCAGGTATAGTTCTCTAGGTCAGAGTGTGAAAGTATTAGCAAGTCAAGTCACCTTCATTTATATAGCGCTTTTAACAATATAGATTGTTTCAAAGCAGCTTTACAATGAAAATAGAAAACCGTGAGTGAGGAAGTGTGAGTAAGGGATACCTGTTGACATGAAATTTGTTTCTCTCTTCAATTGTGGATTATATCTGAACTCCTTTACGAACTTCCGCTGTTCTTTGGATTAACCTTTGTTGGATGAACTTGGATTACATTTTTCATACATCCTAACATCTACAATGGTGTGATGAACCAAGGACATTTGTGGTAACTCTGGACTTTAATATTGGGTGGATATTCTGATTCCAAATGTGGAAAGATTGTTAACTCTGCTTCATGTAATTTTGTAAAGACATTTGTGAGGTTCTCAAATTGTATACTCTTCTGACAAGGGTGTTATTATTAATGTTATTAAGTGATGATTACGTGGTGCGTGTTTACCGCAGGTATGTGTGTGTTGTGCGTGTGTGTTTACCGGGGTGCGTGTCCGCTGCGCTGCGCCTCCCTTTTCAGCAGCTCAAGCCTCTGATTGGTGCAAAAGCAGTAGTATGCGTGGCCTTTGTGCAGCAGTGATGATGCGGCCTGTGAGTAGAGATGGAGCCGCTCAGACTGAACATAAGGCCCATAATGCCCTCCTCTGCGACTGCTCTCATCTGGGGGGATTCCTGCGCACACACACACACCCCGACTTAGACTTACATGCGTCTTGCTGGAGGGCATGAGATTTGTTTATTTCTGTGAGTGTTGCAAGTTATAATTAGCATTTAACATCATGATTTTCCATAGAGCTGCTTTGAAAGTGTGTATTTTGAAAAGCGCTATAGAAATAAATGTGACAGGACAGGAAGGCAGAAGCCGGCTAAATTATTCCTCAAACTCCTAAAGTCATTTTTTTCTCTGATGACAGACAGATTAAATCTGACACAGACCCTAAAGCTTTGTGCTTAAAGAAAATAGTCCAACGGCGTGGTACCACACACCCACACCCTTAAGAGAGCAGCCAGAAAAATGGAGCGCAACTGGAAGAAAACTAAACTAGAGGTATTTCGCATTTCATGGAAGGAGAGCTCGATTGCTTACAGAGAGGCTTTTAAAGCTGCTAGATCTGCTTATTTTTCAACCCTATAAGAAGAAAATAAACAAAACCCTAGGTATTTATTTGAAACAGTGGCTAAACTAACGAAAATAAGGCTTCAAGCCCAGACGTTTCCAAGCAGCACGGCAGTAATGACTTTAACTACTTCACTTACAAGATTGATAATATCAGAGAGAAAAGTATAACTATGCAACCGTCTACAACCGTATCGCATCGGGCAATGCATTGTAGTATCCCTAAGGATAAATTCGATTCATTCATTGCTATAGGAGAGGAAGAATTCTACAAACTTGTTAATTCATCTAAATCGACAACTTGTATGTTAGACCCTATACCGACTAAGCCAGCGGTTTTCAATAGGTGAGGCGCGACATGCGAAGAAAAATTAACTCTGTATGCAGCTCTATTAATATCGCAGGGCTTAAAGTATTCCGGTGTTGTGCCGAATTTCGATCCCCGCCAAATTATTATCTCCCTAGCATTGGTAGGTTTAGGATTAGTTGTTGGGGAGGGGTTAGGATTAGGGGTGGGGTTAGAATTAGGCAATCAGGTACTGACTTGCGTACTCTCCGGCGTGCGGCCGTGAGAAAAAAAAATAAAAAAAAAATAGGGAACTTGCATGCAGTTTAATATTTGAGTCAATTGATTTCACCTACCAATCATATGAGAGGAACGCCAATCATATCAGAAGCAGAGCAGGGAGCGTCCTGGCAACACTGTGATTGAGATCCATACGTCCATGCATGTCCCCCCCACTTTTCAAAATCCGGTTTATGTTAACACCCCCCCCCCCCACACACTTTCAAATTCATTTGGTATAATTTTTAAGCGCACGCCGTCATTGCCACGGAGGAGCAGGACCGAGCCGGTGTACAACAGCTCACTGAACGCTAATGAGCAGGTGTAGCGGCTGCGTCACAGACAGCGATGAAACGCCAGAAACAATAACACGTGACTTTATGTCATAATGGATGACAAGATAGAAAGGAGATGTGAGTTGGTTGATTCTGTAAATTAGCTCAGGTCAGGATAATCACTTTATGCCTACACCTTTTGATGTTAGACTTGCGTTGATTGAGCTAATGTTACACTACTGCTAGTTAACTTCAGACTGTTAACGTTAGTTATTAAACAGAACATTGTGTAGCTTACCAAAAAAACATTCTGTGTAGGCCTACCATGAAAACTACGGCATTTTCAGCAATGTATGACAAGTGCTGTCAACGTTAACGCATGCAATTAATTTTTGTTCAGCTTTAACGGGTTAAAATATTTAACGTAATTAACGCATTCCTTTCTGCCATCCTTTAGATAGGGTTATGATCATGCTCTTATTCACGCAAATGCTTTTAAACCATTCATGCGCGACAAGACAAAAGAGAACGCTATCAGTGAATGTCCTCCTGACACACACAACGCAGTGAATGTCCTCCTGACACACACAACGCAGTGAATGTCCTCCTGACACACACAACGCAGTGAATGTCCTCCTGACACACACACCGCACAGAAAGACGCGCGCCAGTATCGAGTTCTCTTTTGCACTTGAACGAACAACACACATTTATGCCAAATTGTCTGTTTTGTCAAGTATCCTCACAAGAACAGTCTTAAATGAATTAAAATCTTAAATGGAAGTAAAGAGTAGTGAGAGAATGAGACGCGTGAGATCCTGTCAGCAGCGGCAGATCTTAAAGGGACAGCAGCCACTAATTCTCTCTGTCAGTAAAGTTAGCGAAAGAACAAAGGGAACAGAAAAAAATGACTCACTACTCTTGACTAGAGAACGCTTGTAGCTTTAATAAGGATTAATCTATATTTCATTTATTATTTATGCAGTGTGACTGTTTTATAACCTTATTCCATTGCTGTATATTTCATACCTGTTAGACAGGAAAGGTACAGGTAAATGACATATATTCCGGGTTTGAGAGGGAGGGGGAGAGGAAGCGGGAGCCGGTAAGAGGACTTTTCACGAGTGAAGATATTGCGCAAAGTCGAACTCAGAGCCGGTACGAGCCTTTTGGGGGACCTAAGCATAATTTGATTTGGGGGCCCCCTCCCACTACACAAAGTCACCTGTGCTTGATGATTATTGACACAAATGTCACGCAATAATGATACATTATAAATGAATACAGTGAGGTTATGTATTAATACAAAATAAATAGCCTACTTAATAAAAAATAGATGCCTACTTAAAGTTAACTTTTACTTTACTCTTTTACCAACTCTTTGAAACTTCTTAAAACAAACTGTTTCAAAACATATCAAATAAATTATTTGCTAAAATAATGACAAAACTGAGAAATCAGAAACATAATAAGAGCAAGGGTTCAACAATGACAATTATTGTTGAAAACTGTAAAAATATTATTTCTCAACTGTCTAACTGTATAACTGTATAACTCTCATATAGTTTAACTGTCCTCAAAATCTTTTTTATTATTATTATTGTAACAGACTTTGTTGGATTGTACATGACAGAATCCAACAAAGTCACTATAATACCGGTAATGATATACTGGCGCTCGTTGTGTGTGTATGCACTGTTTTTCCCCTCGGGACTTGCCGTAGATAGGAATGGGTTGTGCGCACTTGGTACTGGAGTGTCGCGGGTTTTTGGAGTTAGTGATCTGATGTGTGGTGTAATAAAGTGGAGAAGAGTTCAAACTGCTATTTTTATTATTTATTCAAACTGCTACCCTTACACCTAGAAGGTTAAGTTCCCCTGCGTCTATTTTCTCCAACTTAAACCGATACCGTGACTATGCGCAGTTGCGCACGGATTGTCTATGCACGCGCGAGGTGTCTAGATTATGGGCATGACTTAAACGCTGGCAGACACAGCAGTAGTTGTAGGCAGGAATATTGATCATGAAATCAGAATTTTCTTGTCTTGAATTATTCATTCATTCAGTCATATTCATTCATGTCACTTGTTTAAGTCATCTAAAAAAAAATTTTTTTAAACTCGATTGGGGGGCCTCCTAGCAGCCGCTTAGTTCGCTTATGCCTCGGGCTGGCCCTGGTCGAACTGCTCAAAAGCAATACAGAGCGATTTAGTGCACGCACTGAGACGAGAGAGGTATGTATCAACTCGTCTTAGTTAAGGGAATAACATAGTTCAATATGAAAAACCGGTGGAGTATCCCTTTAAGTCTTCGTCGTCGGTTAGGAACCTCGGTGTGTGTGTGTGTGTGCTCTTTGATACCAATCTTTCATTTGAAAGTCACATGTCTAGTATCTGTAAAACCGCATTTTTCATCTAAAAAAAATATATCTAAATTACGACATATGCTCTCATTAACAAATGCGGAACAATTAGTTCATGCTTTCATGACATCAAGACTAGATTATTGTAATGCTCTACTGGGTGGTTGCCCTGCATGCTTAATAAACAAACTACAGCTAGTTTAAAATGCAGCAGCTCGAGTTCTTACCACAACCAGGAAGTGTGACCATATTAGCCCGGTTCTGTCAACACTGCATTGGCTGCCTATTAAACATCGTATACATTTTAAAATATTGCTGATTACTTACAAAGCACTAAATGGTTTAGCTCCGCAGTGCATGAGCGAGCTCTTAACGCATTATAGTCCTTCACGTCTATTGCGATCTCAAAACTCCAGCCAGTTAATAATACCTAGAATATCAAAATTGACTGCTGGCGGTAGATCCTTTTCCTATTTAACACCAAAACTTTGGAACAGTCTTCCTACCATTGTCCGGGAAGCAGAAACACTCTGTCAGTTCAAAGCTAGATTAAAAACACATCTCTTTGGCCTAGCATACACATAACACACTATAGACTTCTATAACTCAATGTTAGGCTGCATAGATTAGGTCAGCCGGAACCGGGAACACGTCCCATAAATCCTGATGTACTTGTTACAAGAAGAATGGCATCTACGCTAATATTAGTCTCTGTTTATCCAGAGGTTTACCGCAGTCCGCCGGATCCAGGCCGTATCCAGATCTGATGAAGGACCTGCGCCTGGACGCGACGACAACGCAGTCCTGAAGTGTCACTAGTGAGGGCCTCCTTCCCTTTATTTGTCGGGATAATTCAGGTTCACTTGGCTACACCGAAGCTATAAAATTCTGTATTATACATTTTAAGGCCAGACAAGTAGTTTGTTGAGTTTTTTTTAGGGAAGCACTACAAGCCTGCGCACATATATTCAAACGTGCATACCTATAGAATTAACTTTTAATACGCATGTGCACGCCATCAGTGTACTCACAGGCTCGCGTTTTTAAAGTTTGCATAGAGAGAACTTAAAGAGTTTTCTGTTAAAACGTGTTGGTTTACCGCAGTCTGCCGGATCCAGATCTGTTGTAGGACCAGCACCTGGACACGACGACAACGCAGTCCTGAAGTAGAGTGCAGTGAAGAGTATAGTGAGTGTAGTGAAGAGTATACGGAGTATAGTGCAGTGAAGAGTATAGCGAGTGCTGTGAAAAGTATAGTGAAGTGAAGAGTATAGCGAGTGTAGTGAAGAGTATAGCGAGTGTAGTGCAGTGAAGAGTATAGTGAGTGCAGTGAAGAGTATAGCGAGTGTAGTGAAGAGTATACTGAGTATAGTGCAGTGAAGAGTATAGTAAGTGCAGTGAAGAGTATAGTGAGTGCAGTGAAGAGTATAGCGAGTGTAGTGCAGTGAAGAGTATAGTGAGTGCAGTGCAGTGAAGAGTATAGTGAGTGCAGTGAAGAGTATAGTGAGTGTAGTGCAGTGAAGAGTATAGTAAGTGCAGTGAAGAGTATAGTGAGTGCAGTGAAGAGTATAGCGAGTGTAGTGCAGAGTATAGCGAGTGTAGTGCAGTGAAGAGTATAGTGAGTGCAGTGAAGAGTATAGCGAGTGTAGTGCAGTGAAGAGTATAGTGAGTACAGTGAAGAGTATAGCGAGTGTAGTGAAGAGTATACTGAGTATAGTGCAGTGAAGAGTATAGTAAGTGCAGTGAAGAGTATAGTGAGTGCAGTGAAGAGTATAGCGAGTGTAGTGCAGTGAAGAGTATAGTGAGTGCAGTGAAGAGTATAGTGAGTGTAGTGCAGTGAAGAGTATAGCGAGTGTAGTGCAGTGAAGAGTATAGTGAGTGCAGTGAAGAGTATAGCGAGTGTAGTGAAGAGTATACTGAGTATAGTGCAGTGAAGAGTATAGTAAGTGCAGTGAAGAGTATAGTGAGTGCAGTGAAGAGTATAGCGAGTGCAGTGAAGAGTATAGTGAGTGCAGTGAAGAGTATAGTGAGTGCAGTGAAGAGTATAGTGAGTGCAGTGAAGAGTATAGCGAGTGCAGTGAAGAGTATAGCGAGTAGAGTGAAGAGTATAGTGTGTGCAGTAAAGAGTAGAGTGAAGAGTATAGTGAGTGCAGTGAAGAGTATAGTGAGTATAGTAGAGTATAGTGTGTGCAGTAAAGAGTATAGTGAGTGCAGTGAAGAGTATAGTGAGTGCAGTGAAGAGTATAGCGAGTGAAGTGCAGTGAAGAGTATAGTTATTATAGTGCAGTGAATAGTATAGTGAGTTCAGTGAAGAGTATAGTGAAGAGTATAGCAAGTGCAGTGAAGAGTATGGTGAGTATAGTGAGTTCAGTGAAGAGTATAGTGAAGAGTATAGTGATTATAGTGCAGTGAAGAATATAGCGAGTGCAGTGAAGAGTATGGTGAGAATAGAGAGTGCAGTGAAGAGTATGGTGAGTATAGTGCAGTGAAGAGTATAGTGAAGAGCATAGAGAGTGCAGTGAAGAGTATTGTGAGTATACCTGCCCACTCCAGCATGTCCTCGATGGCGTCGGCGGCTCCGGGCACCAGGCGATCGCGGTCCGTGTCCTCGAGCCGCAGGATGAACACGCCGCGCTGCTGCTTCGCGAACAGGTAATTATACAGAGCCGTGCGGAGACCCCCGAGGTGAAGAAACCCTGAAGAGGAGTTAAACAGGCTTCAACAACAGGTTTATCTCACTCTATCACTATCACCGTCTATCTCACTTTATCAATCTCTCAAACCCTAACAATAATAGGCTTCAACAACATTCTATCACAGTCTCTCAGCCTGTCCGTGTTTATTCTCCTCTATCTGTGTTCATATATGATATTCTGCATATGATATGATATATTTTTTTTGTTTCACCTGTGGGACTGGGAGCGAATCTCACGCGCACCTCGGGCTGTCTTGTGCACACGCCTCTGCGCGCGCAGCTTCTCCTCCAGAACACGCAGAACATATTTACATCTAGAACATGTTTACAAATTTCTCTCAATCAAACAGCGGAGAAAGCGCGTGACCCCATCCTTCACTCTGTTGTTGTTGTTGTCGTTGTCGTCGTCGTCGTCGTCGTCGTCGTTCTTCTTCTTCTTCTTCTTCCTGGGTGTTTTAAGGCAGTTGCATTACTGCCACCTGCTGTCTATTAGCTTGTCACTTTATACTTATATTCGTCTTTCCAGTCCTCCTTAAAAAAACAACACAAATATTTCCTCCCTTGTTCACTATTTGCATTCTAATATACTTTTTACATTATGCTATCTTGTACCAATTTCTTGTAAATGATGTTTCGATCTCTTGTCTTGTGTAAATGTCCTGCATGACATAAAACTGTGCCTACCTGTTTCACTCGCATTGGCCTGTGGGATGTTTCCCTGACATACGAAGAGTTAGTTAACTTACAGTAGTCTATTCATTACAACCTGTTCATCTCTCTTGTCATGCTACTTTATTCTGAATCATGTCAATCTCCCTGTACTTTCATCATCCCACTGATGTTTCTATATTTCCATGACCTTTTCCCACACTACTCTTCCCTATGAGTTTGATCATTTAATCTCAATGTCAACATGCTCTTTCTTTGTTGCTTTTC
>CM060616.1:42005809-42108309 GCA_030578275.1 Meda fulgida | reverse complement strand
CAATTGTGTCAAATGCAGCACTAAGATCAAGTAACACTAATAGAGAGATACAACCACGATTGGATGATAAAAGTAAATCATTTGTAACTCTAATGAGAGCTGTCTCAGTACTATGGTGCGGTCTAAATCCTGACTGAAAATCCTCGCAGATATCATTTCTTTCAAGAAAGGAACACAGTTGTGAGGATACTGCTTTTTCTAATATCTTTGACAGAAAAGGCAGATTTGAGATCGGCCTGTAATTGACTAATTCTGAAGGATCAAGTTGCGGTTTTTTAACAAGCGGTTTTATCATAGCCAGCTTAAAGGTTTTTGGTACATATCCTAGAGACAAAGACGAATTAATGATATTAAGAAGAGGATCTATGATCTCTGGAAGCATCTCTTTCAGTAGCTTAGTCGGTATAGGGTCTAACATACAAGTTGTCGATTTAGATGAATTAACGAGTTTGCAGAATTCTTCCTCTCCTATAGCAACAAATGAATAGAATTTTTCCTCAGGGAGACTACAATGCACTCCCTGATGCGATACTGTAGTAGACGGTTGCATAGTTATAATTTTGTCCCTGATATTATCAATCTTATAAGTGAAGAAGTTCATAAAGTCATTACTGCTGTGTTGCTTGGAAACTTCTGTGCTTAAAGCTTTCTTTTTCGTTAGTTTAGCCACTGTTTCAAATAAATACCTAGGATTATGTTTATTTTCTTCTAATAGGGTTGAAAAATAAGCAGATCTAGCAGCTTTTAAAGCCTCTCTGTAAGCAATCGAGCTCTCTTTCCATGAAATCCGAAATACCTCTAGTTTTGTTTTCTTCCAGTTGCGCTCCATTGTGTGTGTGTGTGTGTGTGAGAGGTGTGTGAGGAGTGTGTGTGTGTGTGTGCGTGCGTGCGTGCGTGCGTGCGTGCGTGCGTGCGTGCGTGCGTGCGTGCGTGTTCGCGCGTGCGTGCGTGTGTGTGTGAGAGGTGTGTGAGGAGTGTGTGTGTGTGTGTGTGTGCGTGTGCGTGTGTGTGTGAGAGGTGTGTGTGTGTGTGAGAGGTGTGTGAGGTGTGTGTGTGTGTGTGTGTGTGTGTGTGTGTGAGGAGTGTGTGTGTGTGTGTGTGTGAGGAGTGTGTGTGTGTGTGTGTGTGTGTGTGTGTGATGGGTAGGTTTAGGGGTAGGGTTAGTGTAAGGGGAGGGGTTAGGGTTAGGGTGATGGAATATACAGTTTGTACAGTATAAAAACCATTACACCTATGGAGAGTCCTCATAATGCTGTTGCACCAACATGTGCGTGTGCGCGTGTGCGTGTGCGCGCGCGCGCGTGTGTGTGTGTGTGTGTGTGTGTGTGTGTGTGTGTGTGTGTGTGTGCTTCCGAATAAATGGGTTTTTGTGGTTTGGACTGACGCGGCAGTGAACCCGAGGTTCCCACACACACACACACACACGCATACGCACACACACACACACACACACACGCACACACACACACATGCACACGCACAGACACATGGATGAATATTTTTGTTTGGCTCTGCCATTACAGTCGAGCCACATCTGATTAATATAGTGTATTGATAAGGAATAATGGCATTCTGACAGTGGACTGATGACAGGAAATAAATGTGGCCACGACAGGGAAGTTGATTAACTGTAAATAGGCCTCGGGCTGCAGAACATTCATGTGAAATATTCTGCCCAATGTTCATGCAAAATAAAGGGTGTTTATCTTCAGCTGTCAATCATAAAGACACTCATAAAGATCTGCTGATGTCACTCTGAAGAAGAGATGAACCGAACGACAGGTTCCCATGATGCTTTAGGCAGCAGTGCACACCTCCGAACACTTCTGGCACTGAAACACGATCACACACTGTCCATTCAAGCTCTCGCTCACTGAACTGAATGATCAGAATCATTAACATAACCATAACATATCACTGAAGCACTACAAATAAAAGCGACTTATGGTAATATGAATAATATTATTATGAACATGAATGAACAATATTTACAACATTATATTATGTGTGAGGAGTGTGTGTGTGTGTGTGTGTGTGTGTGTGTGTGTGTGTGTGTGTGTGTGTGTGTGTGCATTATAACAACATTATACTGTGGTTGCACTACTGTTTACACTGTGTATTGTCTAAATTATATTTATATTGTTTATTTTATTGTACTAGTTATTTAATTACTTATTGACTTATTGTTTTATGCAGGTTTTTTAGAGCTGCTAACTCTATTTCTTTGATGTACTACTGTGTGCATACAATGAAAATAAATATTCTTATCTTCTTATCTAATATGAACAAACCTGTTTGTAAAGTGTAATATGATATAGCATCTCACACACTTTTACTCGTGTGTTCAGTGACTACAATGAGTTTTTAACATGTAACACGATCGGCTCGATACCTCACCAGGGTAACGCAATGTTTCAGGCATGAAAAAAATTATCATTTTTGGCATGCCTCACCACCCCATGGCAATGAGAAAACTGACCAAACCACATTCCACCGCTGTGTGTCTGTGTGTGTGTGTGTGTGTGTGTGTCCTTGATTCGCACACCAATAGTTATAGACAAATAGTAGCGGTTTAACCAACAAAAGGGCAACAATATGTAAGTGAATTTGAATGTCTTTATTGTTATTGCACCGCTGTAAAACGAAATTCAAGTGCAACTCCAGGTGGAAAAAAGTAACACACAACAAGCATAATACAAAACACTGAGTAAAGGTGACACACAACATACAAACTCAACATAGCGGTATGAATATAAAAATAAATAAGCAATAGAAAATATATTGCATAATCCCATGTGTATAAACAGTCACATATGCAATATATACTGGACAGTCCAAGATATTACTTAGTATGTGCGGAACTGCAGTGTGAACTGTGTTTCCCGGTGAGAACAGTCCTGGATCATCTGTTCTGCATGACACAGACATCTGGCTCTGTATATCTGTATATCTGCATATATCAGTCAGTGAGGGAAGCTGTGTGCTTTTAATGTTCTGTGCTGAGTTCCTGACTCTCTCCAGAACCACACCAGAGCTGTGACTATAGTTCCAGTCAGTCTAGCACAGTTTGTTAGTCTAGCTAATAAATAACAAAAGTAGATAGTTATATAATAGTAAGTGTTAGCATTAATAGGTCAAGTGTTGACGTCTTCATCAGTTTCATGAGTCTCATCAGCTCGAGTTAAGTTGGTCATTCCTCAGTCCAGGAGAAGGTCTGTGAGAGAGATTCTTTGTCTCTTTGGGATGATGGTCAAGTCAAGTCATCTTCATTTATATAGCGCTTTTAACAATGCAGATTGTTTCAAAGCAGCTGTACAGAGATAAACATATAATTTAAGGTAACAGAGATTGTTTTGGCTTTATAGCGGTTCTTGAATAATGTTATTTTCCAGCTAAAGTTAGTTTTGATTGATGACAGGAAATAAATGTGGCCACGACAGGGAAGTTGATTTACTGTAAATAGGCCTCGGGCTGCAGAACATTCATGTGAAATATTCTGCCCAATGTTCATGCAAAATAAAGGGTGTTTATCTTCAGCTGTCAATCATAAAGACACTCATAAAGATCTGCTGATGTCACTCTGAAGAAGAGATGAACCGAACGACAGGTTCCCATGATGCTTTAGGCAGCAGTGCACACCTCCGAACACTTCTGGCACTGAAACACGATCACACACTGTCCATTCAAGCTCTCGCTCACTGAACTGAATGATCAGAATCATTAACATAACAATAACATATCACTGAAGCACTACAAATAAAAGCGACTTATGGTAATATGAATAATATTATTATGAACATGAATGAACAATATTTACAACATTATATTATGTGTGAGGAGTGTGTGTGTGCGTGGAGTATGTGTGTGCACGGAGTGTGTGTGTTTAAAGTCAAAGTTCTGTGGGGTGCAGACTGGATCGACTAGAGCTTCCGAATAAATGTTTTTTTGTGGTTTGGACTGATGCGGCAGTGAACCCGAGGTTCCCCCACACACACACACACACACACACACACACACACACACACACACACACACACACACGCACAGACGCATGGATGAATATTTTTGTGTGGCTCTGTCGTTACAGTCGAGCCACATCTGATTACAGTTTTTTTTATTCGCTTTGGTACTGTTTTCACAAGTAAAGTGTACATTTTCAAAACTCTTAGTGCTAATATCACAACAGATCATCAAAAGTGCACTTTTTTCAAACATTTCAGCATGTTTTCAATTGTGCTAGTACAATTCACAAAATCAAGAAGTATCCTTTTCACTACACAAAATAAGTGTTTCATCTACACACGTTTCATTCACAGTAACTGCCTTTCATAAAGCTCTTATTACCAAACTTTTGATTTGCATCTCTTTTTGTTCAGTTTAATACATTTGTCTATTATGTAATCCAACTGATCTTAATGGTTAATCAATGACTCATTTGGTACACCTGTAGATGTCTATAGATATTGATTCTATATACAGTTTCTATAGAACTTGTTTGCAATTTCCGATATGGATAACCAAATGTAATGAATTCTTTTTACACAAGTGATTTATAGATAATAACCATCAAAGTGTGTGTACACGCATGTGTGTGTGAGTGTGAGAGAGAGAGAGAGAAATCTGCCATTTGTGAAAACACGGTAAAGCAGAATAGAGTATAATGGAGAGGAAACGGTCAATGACTGTAATAAAACAGTAGATTGATTAGAGATGCGTCAGTAGAGGGGAGACAGATGGCATCTAATACAGCATTGTACATTACAGTGTGTATGCCATGTGATACTGTAAACAGATTAGCATGGAGACCGCATTACTGTAACTCACGCTTCATCTGTAGAGGTCCACTACAGAATTCAGGGAAAGGCTATAGAGTGAAATCATTTACTGTATTGCCAGCAAACTCTGTTCTAGCACAGAACCTCATGGCTCATACTTCAGCACAGCTTTTCATAACTCACTGCAGATACTATTACAAACATTATGGATTCAGTGACATAAGTTAGGCAATGCACGTGTATTTTCTAGTGTGGCGAAGCCTGTATTACTGTAATTATGTCAGGAACAAGGCTGATTTGAAACATGTATCCTGCATTGTTTGCTGTTGAATGAACTGGTTGTTAAAAAAGTACTAAACTGAAAGAAGATCATACTGTTGTGTTTCTGTGATTAAACCAAACGTTCTCATTACATATTACAATAATCTTGTGTTTGAAACAATGATTATGTGGACTGAAAAATGTATAACTGTAATGAAAGCATGGGATCATGTTTTGAAAGAATGACTAGCTGCGTCTAAGAGTTTTGAAAATGTACACCTACTTGTGAAAACAGTACCAAAGCGAATGAAAAAAAACTGTAATATAGTGTATTGATAAGGAATAATGGCATTCTGACAGTGGACTGATGACAGGAAATAAATGTGGCCACGACAGGGAAGTTGATTAACTGTAAATAGGCCTCGGGCTGCAGAACATTCATGTGAAATATTCTGCCCAATGTTCATGCAAAATAAAGGGTGTTTATCTTCAGCTGTCAATCATAAAGACACTCATAAAGATCTGCTGATGTCACTCTGAAGAAGAGATGAACCGAACGACAGGTTCCCATGATGCTTTAGGCAGCAGTGCACACCTCCGAACACTTCTGGCACTGAAACACGATCACACACTGTCCATTCAAGCTCTCGCTCACTGAACTGAATGATCAGAATCATTAACATAACAATAACATATCACTGAAGCACTACAAATAAAAGCGACTTATGGTAATATGAATAATATTATTATGAACATGAATGAACAATATTTACAACATTATATTATGTGTGAGGAGTGTGTGTGTGTGTGTGTGTGCATTATAACAACATTATACTGTGGTTGCACTACTGTTTACACTGTGTATTGTCTAAATTATAGTCATATTGTTTATTTTATTGTACTAGTTATTTAATTACTTATTGACTTATTGTTTTATGCAGGTTTTTTAGAGCTGCTAACTCTATTTCTTTGATGTACTTCTGTGTGCATACAATGAAAATAAATATTCTTATCTTCTTATCTAATATGAACAAACCTGTTTGTAAAGTGTAATATGATATAGCATCTCACACACTTTTACTCGTGTGTTCAGTGACTACAATGAGTTTTTAACATGTAACACGATCGGCTCGATACCTCACCAGGGTAACGCAATGTTTCAGGCATGAAAAAAATTATCATTTTTGGCATGCCTCACCACCCTATGGCAATGAGAAAACTGACCAAACCACATTCCACCGCTGTGTGTCTGTGTGTGTGTGTGTGTGTGTGTGTGTGCATTATAACAACATTATACTGTGGTTGCACTACTGTTTACACTGTGTATTGTCTAAATTATATTTATATTGTTTATTTTATTGTACTAGTTATTTAATTACTTATTGACTTATTGTTTTATGCAGGTTTTTTAGAGCTGCTAACTCTATTTCTTTGATGTACTACTGTGTGCATACAATGAAAATAAATATTCTTATCTTCTTATCTAATATGAACAAACCTGTTTGTAAAGTGTAATATGATATAGCATCTCACACACTTTTACTCGTGTGTTCAGTGACTACAATGAGTTTTTAACATGTAACACGATCGGCTCGATACCTCACCAGGGTAACGCAATGTTTCAGGCATGAAAAAAATTATCATTTTTGGCATGCCTCACCACCCCATGGCAATGAGAAAACTGACCAAACCACATTCCACCGCTGTGTGTCTGTGTGTGTGTGTGTGTGTGTGTGTCCTTGATTCGCACACCAATAGTTATAGACAAATAGTAGCGGTTTAACCAACAAAAGGGCAACAATATGTAAGTGAATTTGAATGTCTTTATTGTTATTGCACCGCTGTAAAACGAAATTCAAGTGCAACTCCAGGTGGAAAAAAGTAACACACAACAAGCATAATACAAAACACTGAGTAAAGGTGACACACAACATACAAACTCAACATAGCGGTATGAATATAAAAATAAATAAGCAATAGAAAATATATTGCATAATCCCATGTGTATAAACAGTCACATATGCAATATATACTGGACAGTCCAAGATATTACTTAGTATGTGCGGAACTGCAGTGTGAACTGTGTTTCCCGGTGAGAACAGTCCTGGATCATCTGTTCTGCATGACACAGACATCTGGCTCTGTATATCTGTATATCTGCATATATCAGTCAGTGAGGGAAGCTGTGTGCTTTTAATGTTCTGTGCTGAGTTCCTGACTCTCTCCAGAACCACACCAGAGCTGTGACTATAGTTCCAGTCAGTCTAGCACAGTTTGTTAGTCTAGCTAATAAATAACAAAAGTAGATAGTTATATAATAGTAAGTGTTAGCATTAATAGGTCAAGTGTTGACGTCTTCATCAGTTTCATGAGTCTCATCAGCTCGAGTTAAGTTGGTCATTCCTCAGTCCAGGAGAAGGTCTGTGAGAGAGATTCTTTGTCTCTTTGGGATGATGGTCAAGTCAAGTCATCTTCATTTATATAGCGCTTTTAACAATGCAGATTGTTTCAAAGCAGCTGTACAGAGATAAACATATAATTTAAGGTAACAGAGATTGTTTTGGCTTTATAGCGGTTCTTGAATAATGTTATTTTCCAGCTAAAGTTAGTTTTGATTGATTCACTTCCAGCGAAATGATCATGTGTTATTGAATTAGGGGCCGCTAAGACGACGCCGTTCTCTCTGAACAGACTTTAAACTGAACCTGTGAGAAACGCTGATGCGTTCACATGCGCATTGAGAGCTGATTCTATAGTTATGTGCGTTTGAATATATGTGCGCAGGTTTGTAATTCCCCACAAACCATGCCTAAACAAACTACTTGTCTTGCCTATAAATTGGTCATCAACACACTGTTCACCAGCAGAACACAAGCGTCTGGAGACACATCAGACTGAAGCAGTGAGTTTAGGTGTAGGGATTTCATTTTTAAATTAAAAAAGTTATTTAATTTTGCATGAATGGCACGCAAATCACTGTAGGCGAGTTTACCAGTGCTCCAAAAGTGTGACGAGATTTGCACGGGCCGTTCCTATGCGACGCTGGTGATAAAATGTGCAACCCATTCGAATTCTGTTAAGAATTTAGTGCAACACTACAGAGAAAGTCAAAAATGATCTAAAACAGACACTTTAAAAACTGATGGAAAGGGTAAAACCTCATCCTGCATCAACATAAATTAGAAAGCTTTTTCTATTGTATTTATTGTGATACATTTTGACAAGTTGTAGAATTTATAATAGATAATCTCTGTTAAGGGAATAGAAATTTCACGGAAAATGTATATTACAACTGTGCCATGTTGTAGCTTTAGTTTCTTAATATGTTGCAATTTTTCATAAATGCTATAGATAAAAAAGATAACAATAGCATTAGCATGGTAATGAGGAGTCATCAATGGTCTTACTTGGCGGACAGAAGGAGAAGAGGGGGATCGGGTCAAGAGGACAGAAGGAGAAGAGGGGGATCGGGTCAAGAGGACAGAAGGAGAAGAGTGGGGCCGGGTCAAGAGGACAGAAGGAGAAGAGTGGGGTCGGGTCAAGCGGACAGAAGGAGAAGAGTGGGGTCGGGTCAAGCGGACAGAAGGAGAAGAGTGGGATCGGGTCAAGAGGACAGAAGGAGAAGAGGGGGATCGGGTCAAGAGGACAGAAGGAGAAGAGTGGAATCGGGTCAAGCGGACAGAAGGAGAAAAGGGGGATCGGGTCAAGCGGACAGAAGGAGAAGAGGGGGATCGGGTCAAGAGGACAGAAGGAGAAGAGAGGGATCGGGTCAAGCGGACAGAAGGAGAAGAGAGGGATCGGGTCAAGAGGACAGAAGGAGAAGAGTGGGATCGGGTCAAGCGGACAGAAGGAAAAGCGAACAGAAGGAGAAGAGGGGGATCGGGTCAAGAGGACAGAAGGAGAAGAGTGGAATCGGGTCAAGAAGACAGAAGGAGAAGAGTGGAATCGGGTCAAGCGGACAGAAGGAGAAGAGGGGGATCGGGTCAAGCGGACAGAAGGAGGAGAGGGGGATCGGGTCAAGAGGACAGAGGGAGAAGAGTGGGATCGTGTCAAGAGGACAGAAGGAGAAGAGTGGGATCGGGTCAAGCGGACAGAAGGAGAAGAGTGGGATCGGGTCAAGAGGACAGAAGGAGAAGAGGGGGGATCGGGTCAAGAGGACAGAAGGAGAAGAGTGGGATCGGGTCAAGAGGACAGAAGGAGAAGAGTGGAATCGGGTCAAGCGGACAGAAGGAGAAGAGGGGGATCGGGTCAAGCGGACAGAAGGAGAAGAGGGGGATCGGGTCAAGCGGACAGAAGGAGAAGAGGGGGATCGGGTCAAGAGGACAGAAGGAGAAGAGTGGGATCGGGTCAAGCGGACAGATGGAGAAGAGAGGGATCGGGTCAAGAGGACAGAAGGAGAAGAGGGGGATCGGGTCAAGAGGACAGAAGGAGAAGAGTGGGATCGGGTCAAGCGGACAGAAGGAGAAGCGGACAGAAGGAGAAGAGGGGGATCGGGTCAAGAGGACAGAAGGAGAAGAGTGGAATTTGGTCAAGCGGACAGAAGGAGAAGAGAGGGATCGGGTCAAGCGGACAGAAGGAGAAGAGGGGGATCGGGTCAAGCGGACAGAAGGAGAAGCGGACAGAAGGAGAAGAGGGGGATCGGGTCAAGAGGACAGAAGGAGAAGAGTGGAATCGGGTCAAGAGGACAGAAGGAGAAGAGGGGGATCGGGTCAAGCGGACAGAAGGAGAAGAGGGGGATCGGGTCAAGAGGACAGAAGGAGAAGAGTGGGATCGGGTCAAGCGGACAGAAGGAGAAGAGAGGGATCAGGTCAAGAGGACAGAAGGAGAAGAGGGGGATCGGGTCAAGAGGACAGAAGGAGAAGCGGACAGAAGGAGAAGAGGGGGATCGGGTCAAGAGGACAGAAGGATAAGAGTGGAATCGGGTCAAGAGGACAGAAGGAGAAGAGGGGGATCGGGTCAAGAGGACAGAAGGAGAAGACTGGGATCGGGTCAAGCAGACAGAAGGAGAAGAGGGGGATCGGGTCAAGAGAACTGAAGGAGAAGAGGGGGATCGTGTCAAGAAGACAGAAGGAGAAGAGTGGGATCGGGTCAAGCGGACAGAAGGAGAAGAGGGGGATCGGGTCAAGAGGACAGAAGGAGAAGAGTGGAATCGGGTCAAGAGGACAGAAGGAGAAGAATGGAATCGGGTCAAGAGGACAGAAGGAGAAGAGTGGGATCGGGTCAAGAGGACAGAAGGAGAAGAGTGGGATCGGGTCAAGCGAACAGAAGGAGAAGAGGGGGATCGGAGGAGGACAAAGAAGAGGCCAGGCAAGTTTATTTATATAGCACATTTCATACACTATGGCAATTCAAAGTGCTTTAGAGAAAATAATTAAAATAATCACACAAAAAAAGCAAGGAAAAAAGTTTAAAAGAAATTAAAAGAGATATATTAATTAAAAGGGTAAAGAGATGATAGTTAAATAAACTTCTCATCTGGCAAAACGCCGGTGTATAATTTTTTTTTTCACAACTCCAAGTTTTACTGTGAGATTTCCCCATGGTGATTACACTGTGCCTTTGGTGTTCTTTCGGCGCGCCTAAGAATCTATTGGACATCTTCAATGGACCCGATTTTCCCCTAACGTCAGACAGGAGGAGCTCTAGGACTCACGGGGAACCTTGGGTTCACTGCCGCATCAGTCCAAACCACAAAAACCCATTTGTTCGGAAGCTCTAGTCGACACAGCATTCACCATAGCCGCTGTTGCTTCTCAACTCTGTTCCCCTCATTTTCCCACACTATATTATATAATTGATTAATTAAATATAACTAAAATGTCAATGAACAATACTAATTTAACATGTACAATAATAAATGAGCACACAAATATTCATCATAAAACCTGCTCATCCTGTTTGTTCTATTCTATGTATTGGAAACCACTCACACACGCCCTGCATTTGAAACGTATTAATCACGAGCCACAACAACAAAACACACACAAGTTGGCACTATCAGTGCTTTCTGAAAACACATTAGTTCAGTCAGGCATCAGAACAAGCTGCTCGGCATTGAGCAGAAGAATACATTCTCTCTTATAGTTAAAGTGTGTATAAAAAGTAGGTTGTACATTTGTCATCCAAGATTTTTGTTTTGTGGCATAAATACAGTATGATGTGTAAATGTACAACCTTTGACAGAGTCTTATGATTCAGCCTCAATTATCGCCCCTAAATAACAATTCCAGTGCTTTACAACTATAGGACAGGAAGAGCTAAATAAACTAATCCCTGCATCTTTATTTTTATTATTTTTTTATTTTATTTTTTTATTTAGCTTAACAGGGACATTGTACATTAATAAAAACATTCCTGTAAATGTACCAGAATTAGCCAAAAGCTATTTTTCATCCATAGACAAGTTCATCTGGAATGCCACAAATAGAGGGATTGGCCGTACCAAGTATCTCCTCTACTATTTCGCCAATCTCAGAGAGAGGTTTACATGGAGGGCCCGCACCTGTTTGACAAGAACTCAGCTGCTGACCACATGGAGACAATCATTTCATAGAAAATAGTTTAATAAGCTAAAATAAAATGTACCTGTGGCTCGCATGCTTTATACTCTGCAATTTCCTTGCGTGTTGTTGCCAACACATTGTACCACCTTTTCTCACAATCCTCTGCTGAACGCCTTGTCCAAGGAAATGCTGCATTTACTGTCAGTACAATATGTTGCCATGCGTTTTACTTATCTTTGCTTGTTAAAGTCGGACTGAATTTTCCTCTTATCACGTCCCTCCATTTAAGGACTGACTGCACTAGAAGAAGATTTTCTTCCTTGGACCAGTTTGGTGTTCTTTTTGCATCCATTTTTTACCAATTTGCAACTTTTGTATTTCCTTTATATACAGCTGTGAGTGCAATTTTTAATTATGTGATTCATCAGCTTAATTACTTAAATAGCATCACATTTGTCCATTTAATTAATGTGTTGAAACTCTATTAAAATTGTGTGAAATAAATGCATGTACTTATTTGTAATCTTTTTGCACAAAGCAAAAACGAATTATTCTAAATAAATTGAAACATTGAAATAATTATGTCTTAATTAAATAATGAATTAATTGTGTCATGTTGCTGTGACTTCACCCTTGCAGGCTCACTATTGGCTGATTCAGAGGTTCAGGGCGGACATTTTGGGTTCACATCATTATAGTCCTTAGTTCACAGCACTTAAGTCCCACTTCAGTCAGCACTTAAGAATCAGTCTTATACTTTACTGAAAGTTGCTTTTAGCTGCTTTATAAAAGTCCCACTCTTTACTAAGTATTTTCTGACACTTAAGTCAAAGCTTAAGACTATTCTTAAGAGCATTTCTTAGAAGTTTTATACATACGCGTTCAAGCAGTTTTTAGGGTTTTTTTGTGGCATTTGCAAGCCACTTAAGACCCAAGACTGTAAAGCAGTTTTTTTTGCCAACGCAGGTATATTATATGCTTAATGAAGATCATGCAATCATGACCATGCCGATTATGACTTACAGTATATCCCGCATGGCTTCCCTAATGTGATTGGTGCCATAGACTGCATGTTCCTATCAAGGCCTCAATGAAGGGGATTTTGTGAACAGAAAGGGGGCTCACAATGTAAATGTGCAGCCAAGTTACTATTATGATTTTTAAAATTTCAGATTAGTAATATATCATATTTTAAAAAAGGCAGTTGACTGAGTAACATCTCTTAGATGGTGTGTGACTGTTCCATATCACAAATGTGGAAGCAAAATGGCCAGGATCTCTGCATGATTTTCAGAGATTCACATTTAAACGTGGTAAGGAAAATTATAAATATCAAGTTCACTGTATTACATATACTTATGCTGATCCTAACAGGACTACATTTTTCCATTAAACAGGTGATAAAACACCAGTCTCCAAGGATCCTGTTGTTATGACCCCATCCCCTGGCCCAAACTCCTGTTACAATGCAGCTAGCCAGGACAAGGGCACACAACGAAATGAACTTTAGCCAACTAAAGGGAAGATTTGAGTGTCTGAAAAGCCTGAGGGTTGCACCTGACAGGGCCTGTCACATTGTTGCATGTGCATGTTACACAACATTGCCAAAATCAGAAGAAGAAAAAAAGTTTCATTAAATGTTGAATAAAAAGACAAGACAAATTTGCTTAGTTCCTTGAGTTTTATTTCAATTGTTCCTTGTAAAGAAAATCCAGTTACCCAGTCATCTTTTGCGTGCAATAAGAGATATTATGCAAGGTCAGCAATAGTACTCTGTGTGAAATATATTAGCACTAACTCTGAAGTTCCTTTGAAGCTCATCTCTAGTGCCAGTTTTTTTTACTTTAAGTTGTCAAGTTTCTCAAAATACTGCATTTTCTATATCACTCTCCTCTGTATCTGCTTTGTGCAGACTCTTCTGTAAGCCTTCTGTAGATGTGGACTCTTGCAACTCATATTGCAGTCAGAAATAATAGGTACACAAGTATAAATTAAGTAAAGTTATTTATGCACTTACAGATACTTTCTCCAAAAGACAGTCAACTGAGAGGGGTTCTTCACTGTCCGGTGCATTGAAAAAAAATAAAAAAATAAATAAGGCATTACAAAGTGTTGTACTTTCTTCCCTTTTGATGTAAAGTTAGGAAAAGTCCCTATACTGCACATGATTCAGCCAACACTTGCTTGGGAACAGATAAGTGTTGGTGTATTGTTTAAAACTGCACAAACACAATTACAATTACAATGAAGTACACTGGGGAAAATGTGATCAATAACTCACGGCAACATTTTTTTTTTTACATTAACTACTAGTTTCACAAGTCAAAGCAATTCATTACTAAAGGTTTAACAGTTGATATGACTGGACCAGCCATTGGGACTATAGGCCTACTTAATTTAATGCAGCAACAAATTATTTTACAGTGTACTAAGATCATTTAAAGCTGATTTACCAGCAGTGAAGGAGTTGCTGCTACTGGTCCTGCTGTGGGTCTGAGCTGAACCCAGGGATGCCCTTCACAATGGGTCGTTCACATTAACCCAAGGCCAGCTCTTCTGCCGGGGATAACAGGGCGTGCAGGACCACCACCTGTT
Source organism: Meda fulgida (assembly GCA_030578275.1). Lineage (NCBI taxonomy): Eukaryota > Metazoa > Chordata > Actinopteri > Cypriniformes > Leuciscidae > Meda > Meda fulgida. The sequence goes on along the minus strand of CM060616.1, from coordinate 42,094,175 downwards.
TGTTTTTCTTTTCGTTTTTTTCTCAGCCTTTTTCTTGGTTGCTTTTATAAACAGGCAAACATTTATTAACAGCACCTTTTTAAAAGAGACAAGTATAAGTAGTACAAATTACCATTGTGTAGAATATTCTAGTAGGCTACTTGACTTTTAGCTACTTGTTCCCATGTTCTAGTGGGTGGTGACTTTGACATTACAATGAACAGAGTTATTAATTATTTAAAAATTAAAATACAAAAATATATAATGTGACAAGTGATAAAAACATCTAACATGGTCACTACAAAGTTAATTGGTCTGCTACTTTTTGCCAGCCCACTCTCCAAGCTTTTTCACACTTTGAGGTGTTCCCTGGCGGTTTAATTAAGTTTTCAAATTCAGCATATCCTTCAAGCAATATCTCCTGCTCTGCTGCTGAGAAACACTGAGCATAACCTTCAAACTCCTGCTCTGCTGCTGAGAAACACTGAGCATAACCTTCAAACTCCTGCTCTGCTGCTGAGAAACACTGAGCATAACCTTCAAACTCCTGCTCTGCTGAGGAGAAACACTGAGCATAACCTTCTAACTCCTGCTCTGCTGAGGAGAAACACTGAGCATAACCTTCTAACTCCTGCTCTGCTGCTGAGAAACACTGAGCATAACCTTCAAACTCCTGCTCTGCTGAGGAGAAACACTGAGCATAACCTTCAAACTCCTGCTCTGCTGAGGAGAAACACTGAGCATAACCTTCTAACTCCTGCTCTGCTGCTGAGAAACACTGAGCATAACCTTCTAACTCCTGCTCTGCTGCTGAGAAACACTGAGCATAACCTTCAAACTCCTGCTCTGCTGAGGAGAAACACTGAGCATAACCTTCTAACTCCTGCTCTGCTGCTGAGAAACACTAAGCATAACCTTCTAACTCCTGCTCTGCTGCTGAGAAACACTGAGCATAACCTTCTAACTCCTGCTCTGCTGCTGAGAAACACTGAGCATAACCTTCTAACTCCTGCTCTGCTGAGGAGAAACACTGAGCGCGCTCTTTGGCCACGGTGAGCAACCAATAGCAGCGTTGCTGATCAATGTTTCTACTATCGATACATATCCCCTTTTAAACCAGCGCACGAACGCGCAATTATCTCCGATAATTCAATCCAGCTATACTAATCATAACCGGCAGGAGTGTTCGAAGAACCTAATTAGCCGGATCATGATGACCACGATGATATTATCTTAGATGTCTCGTTTGATTTCGGATGTTTTAAGCAACGTACGAAGAACGGGCCCCTGTTCTGTTTTCATCCTTCCAGATGTTCTGCTATAGTACAGCACTTTCAAGGTTCACATTAGCTTTGTTTAAGGGAAGAATCAAAGACTGTGTTTCTGTCAGCTGATGAAGGGAACGACGCATGTCAAACATGATTTATCAACATGGAGAACAGGTTGGTCCTCGCAGGCTGAATTATGTATTTATGTCATTCCAGAGGACTGATCACATTTCATGCTATAGCAATACCTTTGCGTTTTATATATATATATATATATATATATATATATATATATATATATATATATATATACTTGTATGATTTGTATGGCATGATTTATAATGTTTGAGGGTAGTTCCTCAACTCTTCTTTAAGTCTGGCTTAAGTCGCTGTGTTGGTTGGTTGGCCAGAAGAGAACTGAGCGACTGAGTCTGGGTTCTCAAGGGTATTCCTTCATATTTTCCAGTTTTCACTGTAAAGCTGCTTTAAAACAATCTGTATTGAATGAAGCTCAACAGAAGTAAAGGTGTCTGACTGAAGCCTATCACAAACTTTTCCCTGATCTTGCTGTCTAGAGGATCCCGAGAACTCAGAATCCCTGGATCGGGACTGTCAGGTGATCATCTGAAGCTGTGATTTTCACCTATGGGCGTTGACGTGTCACTGTGTGTCAGATGCTTATGAATATTTATGCAAGGATGCCTGGAGGTCAGACTTCATACCTGACAAACACACACACAAAATACAGAAATCAACACACACTGGCTTACGGGTGAGAGATCTCGCCTCCGACTCATGCACATCTTTGACTGAGACTCCAAACAATATTGAAGGTAAAACTCTGCCGACAAAGATCTGGGGTATGTACAGGATTATATTTACATAATATTGAATATTAAATATTGTAAATTGCTTATGACATAATTTCAATAAAAGGAGTTCAGGGTATACAAGAAATATGTATACAGAGAGCCTGAATTGAACTGATTGAGTTATGACCATCGGCAGATATTTATTATGTCTTTGTCTACAGATCTTTTTTCGTCAGACATTCATTTTCTTGGTTTGTCTGAGAAAAAGAGCTGTTTATTCACCGATGTTTCTTCAGCAAGCAGAGGTACTTTAACTGACAAATAACACAGATGTTTCTGTAACATGAAGTTCACTAGCGAGCATCATTCTGGGGTCAGTAAGATGTTGAGGTTTTTGAAATGTTCACCATGGGAGCATTTAATTGATTAGAAATCCACATTTTATTTCATAACTTAAAATGACTATTTTCTATTTGAATACATTTTAAAAAGACAAATAATGTTCAAAAGCACAGCCTTAATTTATAGAAATAGAAATCTTTTGTTACATCATAAATGTCTTTTTTTTAACAATTTGATGAGTCCTTGCTAAATAAGACAATTAATACAGTATATAGTATACATAGGAAAAGTGCATATTTCAAGATGCTTTAAATGGTCAAACTAACCTTAACCCTAATTCACTTAATTCTGGTATATAATAAATATTCCTGGTCTCCCAGTTAATCATGTAAACACATTCCTAACCCCGGTTTCACAGACCAGGCTTAATCTAGTCCAGACTAAACTGCATGTTTGAGCTGTTTTAACTGAGAGCAGATCTTATAATATGTCAGTACCATTGTTTTGTCTCAAGATGAAAAGCGTTTTTAAAGTTTGTGTAGAGAGAACTTAAAAGAGTTTTCTGTTAGAGCAGTGTCGTGTTAGCAGCCACCAACTTAATAACTAATGATCGCTGCGACAGAAGTGAATCAATCAAAACTAACTTTAGCTGGAAGATAACTTTATTATAGAGCTGCCATAAAGCCAAAACAATCTGTTACTTTAATTTCCTATTTTCTCTGTAAAGCTGCTTTGGAACAATCTCCATTGTTAAAAGTGCTATATAAATGAAGATGACTTGACACCAGTAATGTGTTTTTTTTCCTAAGGCATGTGTATAAAAGATGCTTAAATATCCTAATTGAACTAAGATCTAATCCTGGCTCAGTTTAAAACCCTGTCTGTGAAACCGGTCCTTTTCTCTGTTAACTCATGAAAGTATGATAATATATTATACAAACTTTAGTGAACTGCTGTGTAGAACATGTAATGACAGTAAAACATACGATACTTAATATGTTGATTGAATATCTGCCGGTGTCATTCTAGATATAAACACCATGAAATAACATGATGACGCCAACAACGAGAAAAAAACTGCTCAGAAATGACGCTCTAATCCTGTTTGTTCTCTTCTGTGGTGAGTCTCACACACACACACACACACACACACACACACACAAAGACTCAGTGCGCTCCATAAACGCACTGAGCTTCACACGCGCCACAGAAACTCGATCACACCGTTTTAATAAAACACAGAGGAAACTCATCAACTACAGCAATGCATTCAGAAGATCTGCAAGATCAGCAGCCAAAGCTCCTGTAATCACACACTTCTCCAACTCGGCCTTTTCATTTGATTCTCAAATATACAAAATTAAAGAGATGTGAACTGATTTTTAAAAATCCAATTCAATGATGAAGCACATCTGATAACGTTCTCTGTTCCCCTCATAATGAAAGCATGAAACAATCCTGTGGTTTCTGTGAGAGAGCGCCCTCTGGTGGCGGGTGTGTTAGTGCTTTCTGATAATCTGTTCACTCTTTCAGATGGTACTTCTGCTGGTTCTTACTATTTACTTTTTACATTTATGCATTTGGCAGATGCTTTTATACAATGCATTTGAAGGTACACATTTACATTCTTATCAGTTCTTGCTTTCCAATGGGAATCAAACCCATTACCTTGGAGTTGCAAGCGCCAACGCTCTACTGTTTGAGCTACAGGAAAGTTGGTTCTTCATCTGGTTCTTCATCTGGTTCTTCATCTGGTTCTTCATCTGGTTCTTCATCTGGTTCTTCATCTGGTTCTTCATCTGGTTCTTCATCTGGTTCTTCATCTGGTTCTTCATCTGGTTCTTCATCTGGTTCTTCATCTGGTTCTTCTGCCGGTTCTTCTGCCGGTTCTTCTGCCGGTTCTTCTGCCGGTTCTTCTGCCGGTTCTTCTGCCGGTTCTTCATCTGATTATTTGGCTAGTTCTTCATCTGGTTCGTCCGCTGGTTCGTCCGCTGGTTCGTCATCTGGTTCGTCCGCTGGTTCGTCCGCTGGTTCGTCCGCTGGTTCTTCTGCCGGTTCTTCTGCCGGTTCTTCGGCTGGTTCTTCGTCTGGTTCTTCGTCTGGTTCTTCGTCTGGTTCTTCAGCTGTTTCTTCAGCTCTTTCTTCAACTCTTTCTACATCTGGTTCTTCATCTGGTTCTTCATCTGGTTCTTCATCTGGTTCTTCAGCTGGTTCTTCAGCTGGTTCTTCTGCTGTTTCGTCCGCTGGTTCTTCTACCGGTTCTTCGGCTGGTTCTTCTGCCGGTTCTTCTGCTGGTTATACTGCTGGATATACTGCTGGTTCTTCATCTGGTTCTTCTGCTGGTTCTTCTGCTGGTTCTTCTGCTGGTTATTTGGCTAGTTCTTCATCTGGTTCGTCCGCTGGTTCGTCCGCTGGTTCGTCCGCTGGTTCGTCCGCTGGTTCGTCCGCTGGTTCGTCCGCTGGTTCGTCCGCTGGTTCTTCTGCCGGTTCTTCATCTGTTTCTTCGGCTGGTTATACTACTGGATATATTGCTGGTTCTTCGGCTGGCTCTTCATCTGGTTCTTCATCTGGTTCTTCTGCTGGTTATTCTGCTGGCTCTTCGGCTAGTTCTTCATCTGGTTATTCTGCTGGTTATTCTGCCGGCTCTTCATCTGGAGTTTCTGCTGGCTCTTCATCTGGTTATTCTGCTGGCTCTTCATCTGGTTATTCTGCTGGCTCTTCATCTGGTTATTCTGCTGGCTCTTCATCTGGTTATTCTGCTGGCTCTTCATCTGGTTATTCTGATGGCTCTTCATCTGGTTCTTCATCTGGTTCTTCATCTGGTTCTTCATCTGGTTCTTCTGCTGGTTCTTCTGCTGGCTCTTCGGCTAGTTCTTCATCTGGTTATTCATCTGGTTCTTCATCTGGTTCTTCTTCTGGTTCTTCATCTGGTTCTTCTGCTGGTTCTTCTGCTGGCTCTACGGCTGGCTCTTCGGCTAGTTCTTCATCTGGATATTCTGCTGGCTCTTCTGCTGGTTATTCTGCTGGCTCTTCATCTGGTTATTCTGCTGTATATTCTGCTGGATATTCTGCTGGTTATTCTGATGGCTCTTCATCTGGTTATTCATCTGGTTATTCTGCTGGTTATTCTGCTGGCTCTTCATCTGGTTCTTCCGCTTGTTCTACGGCTGGTTCTTCATCTGGTTCTTCCACTTGTTCTACGGCTGGTTCTTCATCTGGTTCTTCCGCTTGTTCTACGGACGGTTCTTCATCTGGTTCTTCTGCTGTTCGGCTAGTTTTTCGGCTGGTTCTTCTATGCTATTCTTCTATTATATTTGCTGTTTATCTCTTCATTGTTTGTAAAGAATAAAAATAAATAATATGGCATGGTTGTATGAAAGATGCTTTTCAGTTCACTGCATTAATGAACAGGCATAAATGAACAGGCATAGATGAAGAACTATAAGCTGTAATGAGGCTTAATACCAGCGACAGAATAAGATGAACGAAACCTCGTTTATAAATAAAGAAATGAATGATTGATTTGATCTTTTCCTCAGGCTGCTTTACTTCAGTGCTGCATGGACAGGTGAGCAAAGCAAATACATACTAACAATAATGATGATAATAATGATAAAGAAACGTCTGAATCACAGAACTGTGGAAACTTCTGCATGATGCTGGAGAACTGTCAAAAGATTGAGGCACTTTTGCCCAACATTTATGTGAAGTGAAGATGCTTTTTAAAAGTAAATGTCAAATAAAAACTCTTCATTAGTCGCATTATCTTCTGTTAACTAAATTCAGATTTAAGTCAGTTTGTAGGTCGGTTTTTTCCAGAAGTCGCCACAGTTCTTCTATTGAATTATTATTTAACATAATATCATTTAATATAATTTTTCCCACATCTTTATATATAATTTTCATTATTAATTCATGCATTTACATAGCATATTTGATTTAGTGTTTTAAATGAATAACTGAGTATCTTTTCATTTATTCGTCCTGATAATAAACTGCACTGGATGATACGGCATCATTCCAATATCCAAATGTGTTTTATCTTTAGAACGTCACAATTCATTTCAACAGTAAGTTTTTATTTTTTATATTCATCTCAGTATCAAAGCAACAGCATAATTGTTTTGTGACTGAAGAGAATAATCTGATCTGTACACTCTGTTTCCCAGCAGAATATGAGCCTCTCCTAGACAGGACTGTGAATGTGTCGATGCAAACCTGTGTTTCGGCGGAGGAGAACCACACAACCTCAGCGGTGAGATCATTCATCACTAAAACACCTCACTAACACTGGGTTCATGTTAATGAAACAGCAGCTGATCAGTGATAACAGAGAGTGATTAAAATAAATCAGACTTTGACTGTGATAGTAACGCTGGTTCCCTTTTGAGCCGGTCTCCCGGGCTTATCCCTCCTTCTTCGAATTTACTGAAGCCTTACGTCCCCCCGTAGTCCCTCTACTGGCGCGTCCCCCCGTAGTCCCTCTACTGGCGCGTCCCCCCGTAGTCCCTCTACTGGCGCGTCCCCCCGTAGTCCCTCTACTGGCGCGCCCCCCCCGTAGTCCCTCTACTGGCGCGCCCCCCCCCTTGTCCCTCTACTCGCGCACCCCCTTGTCCCTCTACTCGCGCACGCCCCCGCCTAGTCTCTCTACTCGCGCGCCCCTTAGTCTCTCTACTCGCGCGCCCCTTAGTCCCTCTACTCGCGCGCCCCCCCGTAGTCCCTCTACTGGCGCGCCCCCCCGTAGTCCCTCTACTGGCGCGCCCCCCCCTTGTCCCTCTACTCGCGCACCCCCCTAGTCCCTCTACTCGCGCGCGCCCCGTAGTCTCGCGCGCCCCGTAGTCCCTCTACTCGCGCGCGCCCCGTAGTCCCTCTACTCGCGCGCGCCCCGTAGGCCCTCTACTCGCGCGCGCCCCGTAGTCCCTCGACTCGCGCGCGCCCCGTAGTCCCTCTACTCGCGCGCGCCCCGTAGTCCCTCTACTCGCGCGCGCCCCGTAGTCCCTCTACTCGCGCGCGCCCCGTAGTCCCTCTACTCGCGCGCGCCGCGTAGTCCCTCTACTCGCGCGCGCCGCGTAGTCCCTCTACTCGCGCGCGCCGCGTAGTCCCTCTACTCGCGCGCGCCGCGTAGTCCCTCTACTCGCGCGCGCCGCGTAGTCCCTCTACTCGCGCGCGCCGCGTAGTCCCTCTACTCGCGCGCGCCGCGTAGTCCCTCTACTCGCGCGCGCCCCGTAGTCCGTCTACTCGCGCGCCCCCCCCGTAGTCCCTCTACTCGCGCGCCCCCCCCGTAGTCCCTCTACTCGCGCGCGCCCCCGCCTAGTCTCTCTACTCGCGCGCGCCCCCCCCCTAGTCTCTCTACTCGCGCGCGCCCCGTAGTCCCTCTACTCGCGCGCGCCCCGTAGTCCCTCTACTCGCGCGCGCCCCGTAGTCCCTCTACTCGCGCGCGCCCCGTAGTCCCTCTACTCGCGCGCGCCCCGTAGTCCCTCTACTCGCGCGCGCCCCGTAGTCCCTCTACTCGCGCGCGCCCCGTAGTCCCTCTACTCGCGCGTCCCCGACCGTAGTCCCTCTACTCGCGCGCCCCCGACCGTAGTCCCTCTACTCGCGCGCCCCCGACCGTAGTCCCTCTACTCGCGCGCCCCCCGTAGTCCGTCTACTCGCGCGCCCCCCCGTAGTCCCTCTACTCGCGCGCCCCCCGTAGTCCCTCTACTCGAGCGCCCCCCGTAGTCCCTCTACTCGCGCCCCCGACCGTAGTCCCTCTACTTGCGCGCCCCCCGACCGTAGTCCCTCTACTCGCGCGCCCCCGACCGTAGTCCCTCTACTCGCGCGCCCCCGACCGTAGTCCCTCTACTCGCGCGCCCCCCGTAGTCCCTCTACTCGCGCGCCCCCCGTAGTCCCTCTACTCGCGCGCCCCCCCGTAGTCCCTCTACTCGCGCGCCCCCCGTAGTCCCTCTACTCGAGCGCCCCCCGTAGTCCCTCTACTCGCGCGCCCCGTAGTCCCTCTACTCGCGCGCCCCCCCCCCCCCGTAGTCCCTCTACTCGAGCGCCCCCCGTAGTCCCTCTACTCGCGCGCCCCGTAGTCCCTCTACTCGCGCGCCCCGTAGTCCCTCTACTCGCGCGCCCCCCCCCCCCCGTAGTCCCTCTACTCGCGCGCCCCCCCGTAGTCCCTCTACTCGAGCGCCCCCCGTAGTCCCTCTACTCGCGCGCCCCGTAGTCCCTCTACTCGCGCGCCCCGTAGTCCCTCTACTCGCGCGCCCCCCCCCCCGTAGTCCCTCTACTCGCGCGCCCCCACGTAGTCCCTCTACTCGCGCGCACCCCCGTAGTCCCTCTACTCGCGCGCCCCCCCCGTAGTCCCTCTACTCGCGCGCCCCCCCGTAGTCCCTCTACTCGCGCGCCCCCCCCGTAGTCCCTCGACTCGCGCGCCCCCCCGGCAGTCCCTCTACTCGCGCCCCCCCCGTAGTCCCTCGACTCGCGCGCCCCCCCCCCGTAGTCCCTCTACTCGCGCGCCCCCCCGTAGTCCCTCTACTCGCGCGCGCCCCCGCCTAGTCTCTCTACTCGCGCGCCCCCCCCCGTAGTCCCTCTACTCGCGTGCCCCCCGTAGTCCCTATACTCGCACGCCCCGTAGTCCCTCTACTCGCGCGCCCCTCCGTAGTCCCTCTACTCGCGCGCGCCCCCGCCTAGTCTCCCTACTCGCGCGCCCCCCCCGTAGTCCCCCTACTCGCGTGCCCCCCCGTAGTCCCTCTACTCGTAGTACCTCTACTCGCACGCCCCGTAGTCCCTCTACTCGTGCCCCATAGTCTGAGAGGCTGAGAGGTGTTTTATAACACATTTCGTTTTATTGTAGCCGAAATATACATAAAGAGATGACCGTAGTAGCCAGAGCGAGCTGATCACGCTATCAAGAACGCCGCTGTTCCATTTGCAGAATAACCGGACTTGCGTCCTCTCGTCCTCAGGAGTTCATTATCCTGAGTCGAACTTGTCAAGGACTCAAGTCCGAAGTTTGCGTATTTGGTATTGAGAAACAGCCATACAGCCAACAGCCAGTAATAATGACGTTTTCCCTTCTTCAGGTGATTAGAGCCGCGGGCCACATGAGCACTCAGGCGCTGTGTGTCCTGACGAGTGACAGAAACGTCTCCAGTGTTAAACTACAGCGACTGCACACACAGCTCACACACATCATCCAGTCAGCGCTGCGCTTCTCCAGAGAGCTGGTCAGTAACACACACACACACACTCACACTCACACTCCTCAGGCTGCCTTTGAATCTCTGCTCTTCTTCTCCTCCAGAACCCGCAGACTGACGTCAGTGTGAGCGATCTCTTCGCCTCTCTGGGCGATCTCACGGACACGAGCGTCCTGAATCTGGCATTTGTGGAGAACTGGCTCTATCTGAAGTTTCTGCCTGTTCTGCCGTATATGACTGAGGAGATCGTGACACGACTGAGCCAGATGAGCTTCACCTGTCAATCCTTCCAGCTGATGTACATGACATTTCACACCACACACACACACTGGCTGCAGATTGGAATATTTAAGATCTTACTGACCCCAAACTTTTGAATGGCAGTGTATGATGATCTCCACATTAATCTGAAGCAGCACAACTATTTTCAAAATTTATAATAATCTTAAATGTTTCAAAGCATCATAATAAATGACATTTTATAATACTTTCATGTAGAAAACAGCTATAAATTACAGCTTTAAATTACATATTATATTTTTATTTAACATTTATCACTGTTTTTAATGTTATTTTTATCAAATAAATGCAGCCTTGGTGAGCATTAAAAAAATCTTAATTATTCCAAACGTTTGACCTGCAGTGTATAGCATTATTTGTATCGTAATACAGTGAGTGCTAATACAGTAATGTGTTTTTCTTTCTCTCTGAATGGACAGAGTGAAAGTCCTGAGCAGGGAGGAATCGCTGATCACACACAGTCAGCAGAAGCTGATCTTCACTCATCTCATTCACTCTTACCTGTCCAGGACAGACACAGCAGGTACTCACACATTAACACACAAGTGTGTTGGAGGTGTTTATGGAGGATTGCATGTCACTGTGCCAAATGTTCAATTTCAGATCCAGGTTGCTTTTCAAAGATCACCAGAATCAATGAATGGTTTCAGAGGAATTTTGGGATCTTCTCTAAATATACAACTGCCAGTCAACTGCAAACGCTCTACAGCCATTTCACTGTGAGTGAGCCGAGTTCTGCAAATAACTGCATGTAACAGCTGTGATGCTCATAGGCTTTGGCTAATGACTCTTGTACTTTACAGCTGGATTTGTTAAGGTCATTGAGTCCGTCTGAAGTGGCGAAGTTTGCTGTGACTTCTGGAGCGCTGAACAGCGTCAATCTGACCAACATCATATTTGACCGTCTAGAGGAAGGTGATGCTTTCCAGAATACTGATGCGTTTTTCTGGACACTAATTCAATCTCAGGTAAAAAATCATCTCACTAAAGTCCTACTTGGACAGAATGCCATTAATTCTGTTGATCGAACTTAAGTTGAGTTTAACCCACAAAATAGCAGTACTCCTCTTGTTTATTCAGGGGCAGAACAGAACATCAAGGTACAACATACTTAAATAATATATAATCAATACATTAAGAAGATAACTTTTTAATGCAGCAAAGAAACGAACTAAATTTACACAATTATGATAATTGCAGGAAACAACATATTACATTTATTTGTAATATGTTTGTAACATTTACATTTATTCATTTAGCTGACGCTTTTATCCAAAGTGACTTACAATTGCTATACATGTCAGAGGTCACACGCCTCTGGAACAACTAGGGGTTTTGCTCAGGGACACATTAGTGTCTCACAGTGGATTCGAAACCCGGGTCTCTCACACCAAAGGCATGTGTCTTATCCACTGCGCCATCACCACCCCCATATTACCTGCTTACATGTTAGATATAACATATATATATATATATATAGGGTTCACCAACTTATACCTAACATATAAACGTTAAGTTTAAGTTGGTGAACCCTTTAAGCATACAGTATGCATCGCTTAGTGATGAATTGGGGTCTGGTCTAAATTTAACTAGACATTTGGACACAAACTAAGACTATATAGAAAACACAAACTGGACTAAATTTGTAGAAATGAGTGAGACGTCAGTGGTTTGAATCTGAGCCGGATGTGTTTATTACATAAACCTCTGTTAAGTATAATGAACTTTATACACGCGTGCGTGCGTGCGTCCGTCCAGGCGAAGCTCCTAGTCAAATATGGATCCGGCAGGCTGCGGGAAAACCTCGGGACAAACAAAGACACTAAAATTAGTGTAGATGCCATTCTTCTTATGATGTAACGAGTACATCAGGATTTAAGGGAAGTGTTCCCAGTTCCGGCTGACCTAATCTATGCAGCCTAACATTGAATTATATGACCAATTTTGGACCATCTTTCCCCACAAATCTGTTTATCAACACTTCTGGATTTTCTTGATAGCACAGCCCTCTTTAAACCTCTCTTAAGCTTGTAGTCATGAACTGCTGTCCTGACATTCTCCTGTAAAATGTCTTGATACACTTTTGAATTTATTGTTGCTTTAATGCCTGAAAGGTGTTCAGTCCCTGAGGCAGTGAAGCAATGTAAAACCATGACGCTCATTCCGTCATGCTTCCTTTGATCGCATTTACCTAAGGTGCCAATAATTCTGACCATGACTGTAGATCATTTTGCTCATATGGTCATCGCTAGACCAATTGGTAAACTTATGAAACAAAATTCTTCTAATAACTTTGTTATGAGGGTCTAGGGATGATCCATGCCAAGTTTTGTGCGTATGTTCAGCTTTGGATGACTTAAAGTACAAGTTAGCTAAAATTTATAGGTAATCATAAAAAGGATTTTGATTCTATCACACACTACTGCAGAGTTATTAGAACATTTGTTTTAAAAAATGCATTATAGCTGAAAATCTGTATTAATTTCTTTATGTCTTCAACACAAACTATAATGCATGTCTGGTTGCTTTCCGCATGTCCTTAACGTGTTTTTTAGAGGTTGAATTCAAATAGAAATTTTACGGATAACATGCCAATATTTTATTTACAACAATTTTTGTAAGTCGGAAATATAATTAACGGTTCTATATTTAAAAAGTGGAACTGGCTGTTAACAGGTTAACTTATATCATCGCAAAGCTTTAACAAATCAAATTTTTTTTGATAACCTTTTGTCATAAGGGTCTGGGGATGATACACGCCATGGTTTGAGGGAATCTGATGAACCGCCTAGGACGGGTTTGAAAAAATATATTTTTTAAACAATTTTGATTTTTAGATAAAGTTTGAGATTATCAAAAAAATAAGATTTACTCTTGAACATGTTCAAAGCAAGGACTGCAAAGAAATGGGCATTTTCATTCTATCACAATGCAGCCTTACAAGTTAAAACAAAGTTGCTAATTATAGCGCCACCTCGTGGCAGATGTTCACAAAATTCAGTACACATATTAATTTTCACTTGATGTACAAATATATCCATTTGGTAAAAGTATGAAATTCAGATTTTGTTATTAGCTGAAAATGTTTTTGCTTGTGGACGTCCATGTTTTTAGAAGTGTTTAAGTCATATATTGTTAGGACGTCCACCAAAGAAGATGCAAACCTATTTTCAATTTCATGGGTCATAACGTTGTGAAGTTAGTGTTTTTTTCAGTTATAGCACCCTCTATTGGTGGAATTTTACAAAATTCTGTCTGTCTATGTGTCAAGTTTCGTTAAGCCTGGACATTGTGCTCGTTCAGATAAGAACCATTTCTGCGAGCTGTCCAATATCTGCTAATTAACTGCTGGAGTTCTTTTGGCGTAATCTTTGGGTTCTTTCAGGATTGCCTCTTGTAATCTTGGAGAAATCTCTGCAGCATGTTTGCACTGAGCGAGAGCTGCAACACAAGTTTTTACATTTGAAGCCTTGGTATCTTATCATGTATTTATGAACATCCAGGTCTTTTACAGTGCATTTGCAGCCTGTTCAAGTTTTTTTCGGTCTCTATAATGCATTTATAAGGTCCTGAAAATTTTTTTGAGATCAAAGCATGTTTAACACTAAACAGTCTTTCTTAAGAAGAACAGATTTGTCAGAAACTAAACTTTGTGTGCCTTTAATTAAAGACAGGGCACGTGTGCAACCCAAACATCAAATCTCTTCTCATTAACTGACTCCACTGTGCTTTTAGAGAAATTGTAACTCAAGGGTTAACTTAATTTTTCCAGTTTATTGGGTTGAAAATAATCAACTTTCACATATTGTGTTTTAACTAAGAGTCAAAGTGAATAAGTTACTGTTAAGGAAATTTTTGATAAGGAAATATTGCTTTCTGATTTCATCGCAGGTTCTCATTACTTTGGTGGAAAACGTGACAAAGTGTTATTCTCTGTGTGGCAAAAAAAACAAGCCCAAAGGCTTTCGGACGCCATGCCTGACGGACATGTCCCTTTCTGTTTGTTTGTCATTTCCTCTAGGCCTCGGATATCGATCCTCTGGTGAGGGACATCATGATGAGTCGAGCCTTCGATATCATCAGCCCTCATTTTGAAGGCTTTGGAACCCACGACTGGGTTTCCTGGTTCACTGTGAAATTGACTCCTCTCCTGCCCAGCTTGACCGCAGAGATGCTACAGGCAACAACATCAGACGCAGACTGCAACGCATACCACATCATGTACGTAGCGCTCCCCAAATGCTGCACAGCTCTGTAAAGCGGGCCTCGTGGCATTGTCATTGAAAGAACGAGGGCATTTCCCGAGCTGGTTTATAGCGAGTGGTGGCGAGAACCACGTTAAAGAGGCATCACCCTTACCTTCATTTCGATTTGATCTTTCCAATATAGCGTTGGGGCTCTGAGCAGCGTCTTTGACCGGATTGATTCGCCGAGACGACTCACCCCGGTCCTGGTGGGCTACCTGAGGCAGAGCCACGCAAACGGTACGTCCAGTGGAGCCCTTTGCTCGGTCTCGTGTGCTAGAAGACAGCGCTGCTCTGTGTCTGTCAACATCTGTCTCTCCTAACGAGTCTTTCTTGCGCGCTGTCTTTTCAGGGTCGAGCTGTGGGTCCAACACCGGCAGCCTCAGCGCTTGGCTTGAGCAAAGCTTTGGCAGGTTCTCCATCTACGTGGATTTCGAAGACCTGCGCGTGCTCAACGAGGGCTTTGTCAGCGTGAGTGGCCCGCCGCTCTATGCAGCCGTTCCCGTGACAGTTTTTTTGTGCAGGGCATGTTGTTTCTACAAACGTTGTTGTTGATTCTGTCCCCTGCAGTTTGATGAGCTGGAAATTCTGAGCGCTTCTCAGGTCGCTCAACTGACACTGGCATCCGGCGCGCTGAACAACGCAGGCCTGATCAGCTTGGTCTTTGACCGCCTGGACGGCGACAACGCTTTCCGGGACACTGACGAGTTCTTGACAGTTCTCAGCAGGTCATCGCAGGTATGTTCCCATCACTGAGGCGGCAAGCTTGAAGAAGTGTTGTTCTCTGGGTGGCAAAAAAAGCAAAACAATAAAGCAAAAGAGCCCCCAAAGGGGCTTTCGGTACGCAGCGTCTGACGGACATGTCCCTTTCTGTTTGTTTGTCATTTCCTCTAGGCCTTGGACATCGATCCTCTGGTGAGGGACATCATGATGAGTCGAGCCTTCGACATCATCAGCCCTCATTTTGAAGGCTTTGGAACCCACGACTGGGTTTCCTGGTTCACTGTGAAACTGACTCCTCTCCTGCCCAGCTTGACCGCAGAGATGCTACAGGCAACAACATCAGACGCAGACTGCAACGCATACCACATCATGTACGTAGCGCTCCCCAAATGCTGCACAGCTCTGTAAAGCGGGCCTCGTGGCATTGTCATTGAAAGCACGAGGGCATTTCCCGAGCTGGTTTATAGCGAGTGGTGGCGAGACCACGTTAAAGAGGCATCACCCTTACCTTCATTTCGATTTGATCTTTCCAATATAGCGTTGGGGCTCTGAGCAGCGTCTTTGACCGGATTGATTCGCCGAGACGACTCACCCCGGTCCTGGTGGGCTACCTGAGGCAGAGCCACGCAAACGGTACGTCCAGTGGAGCCCTTTGCTCGGTCTCGTGTGCTAGAAGACAGCGCTGCTCTGTGTCTGTCAACATCTGTCTCTCCTAACGAGTCTTTCTTGCGCGCTGTCTTTTCAGGGTCAAGCTGTGGGTCCAACACCGGCAGCCTCAGCGCTTGGCTTGAGCAAAGCTTTGGCAGGTTCTCCATCTACGTGGATTTCGAAGACCTGCGCGTGCTCAACGAGGGCTTTGTCAGCGTGAGTGGCCCGCCGCTCTATGCAGCCGTTCCCGTGACCGTTTTTTTTGTGCAGGCATGTTGTTTCTACAAACGTTGTTGTTGATTCTGTCCCCTGCAGTTTGATGAGCTGGAAATTCTGAGCGCTTCTCAGGTCGCTCAACTGACACTGGCATCCGGCGCGCTGAACAACGCAGGCCTGATCAGCTTGGTCTTTGACCGCCTGGACGGCGACAACGCTTTCCGGGACACTGACGAGTTCTTGACAGTTCTCAGCAGGTCATCGCAGGTATGTTCCCATCACTGAGGCGGCAAGCTTGAAGAAGTGTTGTTCTCTGGGTGGCAAAAAAACAAAACAATAAAGCAAAAGAGCCCCCAAAGAGGCTTTCGGTACGCAGCGTCTGACGGACATGTCCCTTTCTGTTTGTTTGTCATTTCCTCTAGGCCTTGGACATCGATCCTCTGGTGAGGGACATCATGATGAGTCGAGCCTTCGACATCATCAGCCCTCATTTTGAAGGCTTTGGAACCCACGACTGGGTTTCCTGGTTCACTGTGAAACTGACTCCTCTCCTGCCCAGCTTGACCGCAGAGATGCTACAGGCAACAACATCAGACGCAGACTGCAACGCATACCGCATCATGTACGTAGCGCTCCCCAAATCCTGCACAGCTCTGTAAAGCGGGCCTCGTGGCATTGTCATTGAAAGCACGAGGGCATTTCCCGAGCTGGTTTATAGCGAGTGGTGGCGAGACCACGTTAAAGAGGCATCACCCTTACCTTCATTTCGATTTGATCTTTCCAATATAGCGTTGGGGCTCTGAGCAGCGTCTTTGACCGGATTGATTCGCCGAGACGACTCACCCCGGTCCTGGTGGGCTACCTGAGGCAGAGCCACGCAAACGGTACGTCCAGTGGAGCCCTTTGCTCGGTCTCGTGTGCTAGAAGACAGCGCTGCTCTGTGTCTGTCAACATCTGTCTCTCCTAACGAGTCTTTCTTGCGCGCTGTCTTTTCAGGGTCGAGCTGTGGGTCCAACACCGGCAGCCTCAGCGCTTGGCTTGAGCAAAGCTTTGGCAGGTTCTCCATCTACGTGGATTTCGAAGACCTGCGCGTGCTCAACGAGGGCTTTGTCAGCGTGAGTGGCCCGCCGCTCTATGCAGCCGTTCCCGTGACAGTTTTTTTGTGCAGGCATGTTGTTTCTACAAACGTTGTTGTTGATTCTGTCCCCTGCAGTTTGATGAGCTGGAAATTCTGAGCGCTTCTCAGGTCGCTCAACTGACACTGGCATCCGGCGCGCTGAACAACGCAGGCCTGATCAGCTTGGTCTTTGACCGCCTGGACGGCGACAACGCTTTCCGGGACACTGACGAGTTCTTGACAGTTCTCAGCAGGTCATCGCAGGTATGTTCCCATCACTGAGGCGGCAAGCTTGAAGAAGTGTTGTTCTCTGGGTGGCAAAAAACAAAACAATAAAGCAAAAGAGCCCCCAAAGAGGCTTTCGGTACGCAGCGTCTGACGGACATGTCCCTTTCTGTTTGTTTGTCATTTCCTCTAGGCCTTGGACATCGATCCTCTGGTGAGGGACATCATGATGAGTCGAGCCTTCGACATCATCAGCCCTCATTTTGAAGGCTTTGGAACCCACGACTGGGTTTCCTGGTTCACTGTGAAACTGACTCCTCTCCTGCCCAGCTTGACCGCAGAGATGCTACAGGCAACAACATCAGACGCAGACTGCAACGCATACCGCATCATGTACGTAGCGCTCCCCAAATCCTGCACAGCTCTGTAAAGCGGGCCTCGTGGCATTGTCATTGAAAGCACGAGGGCATTTCCCGAGCTGGTTTATAGCGAGTGGTGGCGAGACCACGTTAAAGAGGCATCACCCTTACCTTCATTTCGATTTGATCTTTCCAATATAGCCGTTGGGGCTCTGAGCAGCGTCTTTGACCGGATTGATTTGCCGAGACGACTCACCCCGGTCCTGGTGGGCTACCTGAGGCAGAGCCACGCAAACGGTACGTCCAGTGGAGCCCTTTGCTCGGTCTCGTGTGCTAGAAGACAGCGCTGCTCTGTGTCTGTCAACATCTGTCTCTCCTAACGAGTCTTTCTTGCGCGCTGTCTTTTCAGGGTCGAGCTGTGGGTCCAACACCGGCAGCCTCAGCGCTTGGCTTGAGCAAAGCTTTGGCAGGTTCTCCATCTACGTGGATTTCGAAGACCTGCGCGTGCTCAACGAGGGCTTTGTCAGCGTGAGTGGCCCGCCGCTCTATGCAGCCGTTCCCGTGACCGTTTTTTTGTGCAGGCATGTTGTTTCTACAAACGTTGTTGTTGATTCTGTCCCCTGCAGTTTGATGAGCTGGAAATTCTGAGCGCTTCTCAGGTCGCTCAACTGACACTGGCATCCGGCGCGCTGAACAACGCAGGCCTGATCAGCTTGGTCTTTGACCGCCTGGACGGCGACAACGCTTTCCGGGACACTGACGAGTTCTTGACAGTTCTCAGCAGGTCATCGCAGGTATGTTCCCATCACTGAGGCGGCAAGCTTGAAGAAGTGTTGTTCTCTGGGTGGCAAAAAAACAAAACAATAAAGCAAAAGAGCCCCCAAAGAGGCTTTCGGTACGCAGCGTCTGACGGACATGTCCCTTTCTGTTTGTTTGTCATTTCCTCTAGGCCTTGGACATCGATCCTCTGGTGAGGGACATCATGATGAGTCGAGCCTTCGACATCATCAGCCCTCATTTTGAAGGCTTTGGAACCCACGACTGGCTTTCCTGGTTCACTGTGAAACTGACTCCTCTCCTACCCAGCTTGACCGCAGAGATGCTACAGGCAACAACATCAGACGCAGACTGCAACGCATACCGCATCATGTACGTAGCGCTCCCCAAATCCTGCACAGCTCTGTAAAGCGGGCCTCGTGGCATTGTCATTGAAAGCACGAGAGCATTTCCCGAGCTGGTTTATAGCGAGTGGTGGCGAGACCACGTTAAAGAGGCATCACCCTTACCTTCATTTCGATTTGATCTTTCCAATATAGCGTTGGGGCTCTGAGCAGCGTCTTTGACCGGATTGATTCGCCGAGACGACTTACCCCGGTCCTGGTGGGCTACCTGAGGCAGAGCCACGCAAACGGTACGTCCAGTGGAGCCCTTTGCTCGGTCTCGTGTGCTAGAAGACAGCGCTGCTCTGTGTCTGTCAACATCTGTCTCTCTTAACGAGTCTTTCTTGCGCGCTGTCTTTTCAGGGTCAAGCTGTGGGTCCAACACCGGCAGCCTCAGCGCTTGGCTTGAGCAAAGCTTTGGCAGGTTCTCCATCTACGTGGATTTCGAAGACCTGCGCGTGCTCAACGAGGGCTTTGTCAGCGTGAGTGGCCCGCCGCTCTATGCAGCCGTTCCCGTGACCGTTTTTTTGTGCAGGCATGTTGTTTCTACAAACGTTGTTGTTGATTCTGTCCCCTGCAGTTTGATGAGCTGGAAATTCTGAGCGCTTCTCAGGTCGCTCAACTGACACTGGCATCCGGCGCGCTGAACAACGCAGGCCTGATCAGCTTGGTCTTTGACCGCCTGGACGGCGACAACGCTTTCCGGGACACTGACGAGTTCTTGACAGTTCTCAGCAGGTCATCGCAGGTATGTTCCCATCACTGAGGCGGCAAGCTTGAAGAAGTGTTGTTCTCTGGGTGGCAAAAAAACAAAACAATAAAGCAAAAGAGCCCCAAAGAGGCTTTCGGTACGCAGCGTCTGACGGACATGTCCCTTTCTGTTTGTTTGTCATTTCCTCTAGGCCTTGGACATCGATCCTCTGGTGAGGGACATCATGATGAGTCGAGCCTTCGACATCATCAGCCCTCATTTTGAAGGCTTTGGAACCCACGACTGGGTTTCCTGGTTCACTGTGAAACTGACTCCTCTCCTACCCAGCTTGACCGCAGAGATGCTACAGGCAACAACATCAGACGCAGACTGCAACGCATACCGCATCATGTACGTAGCGCTCCCCAAATCCTGCACAGCTCTGTAAAGCGGGCCTCGTGGCATTGTCATTGAAAGCACGAGGGCATTTCCCGAGCTGGTTTATAGCGAGTGGTGGCGAGACCACGTTAAAGAGGCATCACCCTTACCTTCATTTCGATTTGATCTTTCCAATATAGCCTTGGGGCTCTGAGCAGCGTCTTTGACCGGATTGATTTGCCGAGACGACTCACCCCGGTCCTGGTGGGCTACCTGAGGCAGAGCCACGCAAACGGTACGTCCAGTGGAGCCCTTTGCTCGGTCTCGTGTGCTAGAAGACAGCGCTGCTCTGTGTCTGTCAACATCTGTCTCTCCTAACGAGTCTTTCTTGCGCGCTGTCTTTTCAGGGTCGAGCTGTGGGTCCAACACCGGCAGCCTCAGCGCTTGGCTTGAGCAAAGCTTTGGCAGGTTCTCCATCTACGTGGATTTCGAAGACCTGCGCGTGCTCAACGAGGGCTTTGTCAGCGTGAGTGGCCCGCCGCTCTATGCAGCCGTTCCCGTGACCGTTTTTTTGTGCAGGCATGTTGTTTCTACAAACGTTGTTGTTGATTCTGTCCCCTGCAGTTTGATGAGCTGGAAATTCTGAGCGCTTCTCAGGTCGCTCAACTGACACTGGCATCCGGCGCGCTGAACAACGCAGGCCTGATCAGCTTGGTCTTTGACCGCCTGGACGGCGACAACGCTTTCCGGGACACTGACGAGTTCTTGACAGTTCTCAGCAGGTCATCGCAGGTATGTTCCCATCACTGAGGCGGCAAGCTTGAAGAAGTGTTGTTCTCTGGGTGGCAAAAAAACAAAACAATAAAGCAAAAGAGCCCCCAAAGAGGCTTTCGGTACGCAGCGTCTGACGGACATGTCCCTTTCTGTTTGTTTGTCATTTCCTCTAGGCCTTGGACATCGATCCTCTGGTGAGGGACATCATGATGAGTCGAGCCTTCGACATCATCAGCCCTCATTTTGAAGGCTTTGGAACCCACGACTGGGTTTCCTGGTTCACTGTGAAACTGACTCCTCTCCTGCCCAGCTTGACCGCAGAGATGCTACAGGCAACAACATCAGACGCAGACTGCAACGCATACCGCATCATGTACGTAGCGCTCCCCAAATCCTGCACAGCTCTGTAAAGCGGGCCTCGTGGCATTGTCATTGAAAGCACGAGGGCATTTCCCGAGCTGGTTTATAGCGAGTGGTGGCGAGACCACGTTAAAGAGGCATCACCCTTACCTTCATTTCGATTTGATCTTTCCAATATAGCGTTGGGGCTCTGAGCAGCGTCTTTGACCGGATTGATTCGCCGAGACGACTCACCCCGGTCCTGGTGGGCTACCTGAGGCAGAGCCACGCAAACGGTACGTCCAGTGGAGCCCTTTGCTCGGTCTCGTGTGCTAGAAGACAGCGCTGCTCTGTGTCTGTCAACATCTGTCTCTCCTAACGAGTCTTTCTTGCGCGCTGTCTTTTCAGGGTCGAGCTGTGGGTCCAACACCGGCAGCCTCAGCGCTTGGCTTGAGCAAAGCTTTGGCAGGTTCTCCATCTACGTGGATTTCGAAGACCTGCGCGTGCTCAACGAGGGCTTTGTCAGCGTGAGTGGCCCGCCGCTCTATGCAGCCGTTCCCGTGACAGTTTTTTTGTGCAGGCATGTTGTTTCTACAAACGTTGTTGTTGATTCTGTCCCCTGCAGTTTGATGAGCTGGAAATTCTGAGCGCTTCTCAGGTCGCTCAACTGACACTGGCATCCGGCGCGCTGAACAACGCAGGCCTGATCAGCTTGGTCTTTGACCGCCTGGACGGCGACAACGCTTTCCGGGACACTGACGAGTTCTTGACAGTTCTCAGCAGGTCATCGCAGGTATGTTCCCATCACTGAGGCGGCAAGCTTGAAGAAGTGTTGTTCTCTGGGTGGCAAAAAAACAAAACAATAAAGCAAAAGAGCCCCCAAAGAGGCTTTCGGTACGCAGCGTCTGACGGACATGTCCCTTTCTGTTTGTTTGTCATTTCCTCTAGGCCTTGGACATCGATCCTCTGGTGAGGGACATCATGATGAGTCGAGCCTTCGACATCATCAGCCCTCATTTTGAAGGCTTTGGAACCCACGACTGGGTTTCCTGGTTCACTGTGAAACTGACTCCTCTCCTGCCCAGCTTGACCGCAGAGATGCTACAGGCAACAACATCAGACGCAGACTGCAACGCATACCGCATCATGTACGTAGCGCTCCCCAAATCCTGCACAGCTCTGTAAAGCGGGCCTCGTGGCATTGTCATTGAAAGCACGAGGGCATTTCCCGAGCTGGTTTATAGCGAGTGGTGGCGAGACCACGTTAAAGAGGCATCACCCTTACCTTCATTTCGATTTGATCTTTCCAATATAGCGTTGGGGCTCTGAGCAGCGTCTTTGACCAGATGACCTCACTGAGACAGGAGGAGATCAAAGCTGTTCTGGTGGACTTCCTGAAACAGAATAATATATCGGGTAGGTCTTTTATAGAGGACATTATTTATTTGAACGCAGTAAATTGGGTATAAATCTAGAGGGAATGATTTTTTACTCTTTACACTTTTTAAAGTTGAGAATAAAAAAATATATATTTCAGTAGATCAAGTGGGAAATCCAGATTTGTTTGTTTTTGTTTTTGTAATTATATTTGTATATTTGTATATTACTTATTTCTCATGATAATTTATTTCATATCCAGATTTTAATCCTGTTAATGAAGAATTTTGTGAATATTGTATTTCTAAAATGGCAACTTTTTACAGCAAGGTCTCATTTGTTAACATTAGTTGATGTATTAACTAACATGAATTAACAATGAGCAATACATTTGTTACAGTATTTATTAATCTGTTAATGTTTACTGATAAGAACACATTTGTTCATTGTTTGTTCGTTTTATGTCATTCTCTTTCACAAAGAGGATTGTGATGGCTTATTTTAGAAAATTTGTTGAAGTATTTAGGGTTAGGTTTAGGTAAACTATCAGGTAACCTTAAATGTACCTGTTTATTATATTTTTCTATGTACTATAGGTTGTGCTGTTCCCATACCAATGATGACCACAACTGCTGATTCAATATCATCGACTATCCCTACTGATTCCTTAACAACCACAGTTCCTATTGATCTATCAACCAATGCAGATGCCAATAATGGTCCTTCAAGCACTACAGGCCATGCCGATCCATCAAGCACAGATGCCAATAATGGTCCTTCAAGCACCACAGGCCATGCTGATCCATCAAGCACAGATGCCAAAAATGGTCCTTCAAGCACTACAGGCCATGCTGATCCATCAAGCACCACAGGCCACGCTGATCCATCAAGCACAGATGCCGATAATGGTCCTTCAAGCACTACAGGCCATGCTGATCCATCAAGCACAGATGCCAATAATGGTTCAATTGCTGCAGTTCCAACTACTCAGACAAGCCCAACTTTTCATTCAAGCACTGCAGTTCCTACTGGCCCATTGAACACAGCCACTGCAGCTCATTTTGATTCATCAAGTGTACCTGTTTTTCATTCCTCTGGGACTTCAGTATCTTTATCCAATCTTACTACAATTACATCTTCACTGCCAACCAGTCATCTATCAACTAAAGCGTCCACAGGTTCAGCAGTGCCAGGCGAGGGATTTGTTATTCTGCAGATCCGGTTACAGATAACATATATTGATGCTTACAATAATCCTGCTTCAACAGAGTATCAGACTCTGTCAGTAAATCACTACAGAGGTACTCAGTTAAAATAAATATATTGATTTTTGCTAAAGTAATATTAAAATATTTCTTTCTGAATTCTGTCCAAACTGTTTATAGTAAGTTGTTTTTGTAAATTTATAGCTGACATTTATGTGTTTTTGTTTGTAGCTGAATCAGTTCTACTGGAAATTTTATGGGCCACACTTTCTCAGATGCTTCTTGCTGAGATTCTGGTACAATACTTTCATATATATGACCTTTTCTTTTCTTTTCTTTCCTTTTCCTTTCCTTTGTTTTTTATTTCTGTTTTACCCAATGGATAAATCAACCCCATAGCCAACTACTAGCACAACATGAAGTATACAGAGAGGACGATGCAGGCTGAAAGGGTTATCACAGCGATTATGTAAAGGAGGAGACAATCATGTAGTTTTAATTTTAAAAACTGATTAATAGCATGTGATCATCCACATTGCTTGCAACACGCTTGCTGGTCTACAGTTAGAAACTACATCACTGCAGCATGACAGTAGGAGTAGGTCAAGAATGTATGAGACAAATGACAACAGAAATCCTTGTTTTAAATCCCAGAAGGTTTGATTGTAAGATATTAAGCAGTGGTTAAACTTGTTTTGGTATCTCAAACCGAAAATTCCACAGCAACATGTACACAGTTTGTTTTGCTTTGTTTTTGTATTTTGGCTGAAAGCATAGACCTTATTTAACTAGTATTTTCCATTCAAATGCCAATAGATTTTTTTTTTTTTTTTTTTTTTTTTTTTTACAATTTAGGTATTGTTGTTTCAACAGGCTAATTTGGGAAAATGTTGAGGAGATATTTTGTTGTTATGCTGCAATTTGTTCCATATTGTTCACATCTTAATTTTGTTTTGCACACTGCAGAGGTATCAACTAGCCAGGGCCTTTCCTATATTCCACTGCTCTGTATTGATATTGTCTTAGAGTAAAAAGATTGTCTCAAGATTTTAATACTTAAGATTGGGTGATGCATAATTACAATTGTGGTTAAGGACAGCCATATATTGAATTACTGTGTTGTGTAACATATATTTTAACTGATACGTTAGGTAATTATCAAAACCCTACACAAAAGGGGGGGTGGGGCGGTGCGGTGAGGAAGAGCAAGCAAAATCAAGCCTGCAATTTCTTTTTAGTAAGTTATGTTAGGTGGAATTAATATTTTTATTCTAACCCTAAAGTTTAATATCTTTCTCTCTCTAGGAGTGGCTCAGTGGGTGTGGATATTCAACTTATTTTTAAAAATGAGACTGTGGTTCCAAATTCGACAAGCATTGAAGAAGATCTTAAGTTGGCAATTGTTGAATCAAAAGTGTTTTCTTGGTGTGATTCTTAACAGTATCACTGTTGGTGAGTTCGTCATTCTCTCAAGATGTTTTTAAATATGAATAACATTTTTGGTGTAATCTTTTCTTTGTTGGCTGATGTTGGCTTGTTTTCCGTGTTGTTTCAGTGAATGAAGACTCACTTTGACTACTGTTCCTAATGGTCCTGTTACCAGTAAAGATCCTTCAGATTCATCAAAGTCATCTGATCTTGTTGGTTTTACAACTGCTGCAGTTCTAACTGATCTTTCAGACACAACTGTTCTATCAGGCCCTTCAACCTCAACATTACCTACTTATCAATCAAGCACAATTGTTTCCTCCTGGTTTTATAAACACCATTTTCTCTACTGATCTGTCAAGCACTACAGGCCATGCTGATCCATCAAGCACAGATACCAAAAATGGTCCTTCAAGCACAACAGGTCATGCTGATCCATCAAGCACAGATGCCAATAATGGTCCTTCAAGCACAACAGGCCATGCTGATCCATCAAGCACAGATGCCAATAATGGTCCCTTCAAGCACAACAGGCCATGCTGATCCATCAAGCACAGATGCCAAAAATGGTCCTTCAAGCACCACAGGGCCATACTGATCCAAGCACAGATGCCAAAAATGGTCCTTCAAGCACCACAGGTCATGCTGATCCATCAAGCAAAGATGCCATTAATGGTCCTTCAAGCACCACAGGCCATGCTGATCCATCAAGCACCACAGGCCATGCTGATCCATCAAGCACCACAGGCCATGGTGATCCATCAAGCACCACAGGCCATGGTGATCCATCAAGCACCACAGGCCATGCTGATCCATCAAGCACCACAGGCCATGCTGATCCATCAAGCACCACAGGCCATGCTGATCCATCAAGCACCACAGGCCATGCTGATCCATCAAGCAGAGATGCCAATAGTGGTCCTTCAAGCACCACAGGCCCACGCTGATCCATCAAGCACCACAGGCTATGCTGATCCAAGCACAGATGCCAAAAATGGTCCTTCAAGCACCACAGGTCATGCTGATCCATCAAGCACAGATGCCAATAATGGTCCTTCAAGCACCACAGGCCATGCTGATCCATCAAGCACCACAGGCCATGCTGATCCATCAAGCACCACAGGCCATGCTGATCCATCAAGCACCACAGGCCATGCTGATCCATCAAGCACCACAGGCCATGCTGATCCATCAAGCAGAGATGCCAATAGTGGTCCTTCAAGCACCACAGGCCACGCTGATCCATCAAGCACCACAGGCCACACTGATCCATCAAGCACAGATGCCAATAGTGGTCCTTCAAGCACCACAGGCCATGCTGATCCATCAAGCACCACAGGTCATGCTGATCCATCAAGCACCACAGGCCATGCTGATCCATCAAGCACAGATGCCAATAGTGGTCCTTCAAGCACCACAGGCCACGCTGATCCATCAAGCACCACAGGCCACGCTGATCCATCAAGCACCACAGGCCACGCTGATCCATCAAGCACCACAGGCCACGCTGATCCATCAAGCACCACAGGCCACGCTGATCCATCAAGCACCACAGGCCATGCTGATCCATCAAGCACCACAGGCCATGCTGATCCATCAAGCACCACAGGCCATGCTGATCCATCAAGCACCACAGGCCATGCTGATCCATCAAGCACCACAGGTCATGCTGATCCATCAAGCACAGATGCCAATAAGGGTCCTTCAAGCACAACAGGCCATGCTGATCCATCAAGCACAGATGCCAATAATGGTCCTTCAAGCACAACAGGCTATGCTGATCCATCAAGCACCACAGGCCATGCTGATCCATCAAGCACAGATGCCAAAAATGGCCCTTCAAGCACCACAGGCCATGCTGATCCAAGCACAGATGCCAAAAATGGTCCTTCAAGCACCACAGGCCACGCTGATCCATCAAGCACCACAGGCCACGCTGATCCATCAAGCACAGATGCCAATAGTGGTCCTTCAAGCACCACAGGCCATGCTGATCCATCAAGCACCACAGGCCACTCTGATCCATCAAGCACAGATGCCAATAGTGGTCCTTCAAGCACCACAGGCCATGCTGATCCATCAAGCACCACAGGCAATGCTGATCCATCAAGCACCACAGGCCATGCTGATCCATCAAGCACCACAGGCCATGCTGATCCATCAAGCACCGCAGGCCATGCTGATCCATCAACCACCGCAGGCCATGCTGATCCATCAACCACCACAGGCCATGCTGATCCATCAAGCACAGATGCCAAAAATGGTCCTTCAAGCACCACAGGCAATGCTGATCCATCAAGCACCACAGGCCATGATGATCCATCAAGCACCACAGGCCACACTGATCCATCGAGCACCACAGGTCATGCTGATCCATCAAGCACAGATGCCAAAAATGGTCCTTCAAGCACCACAGGCCACGCGGATCCATCAGGCACCACAGGCCACGCTGATCCATCAAGCACCACAGGCCACGCTGATCCATCAAGCACCACAGGCCACGCTGATCCATCAAGCACCACAGGCCACGCTGATCGATCAAGCACCACAGGCCACGCTGATCCATCAAGCACCACAGGCCACGCTGATGCATCAAGCACCACAGGTCATGCTGATCCATCAAGCACAGATGCCAAAATTGGTCCTTCAAGCACCACAGGTCATGCTGATCCATCAAGCACAGATGCCAAAAATGGTCCTTCAAGCACCACAGGCCATGCTGATCCTTCAAATACAAATGCCAATAATGGACCTTCAAGCACCACAGGTCATGCTGATCCTTCAAGCACCACAGGTCATGCTGATCCATCAAGCACAGAAAACAAAAATGGTCCTTCAAGCACCACAGGCCATGCTGATCCAAGCACAGATGCCAAAAATGGTCCTTCAAGCACCACAGGTCATGCTGATCCATCAAGCACAGATGCCAATAATGGTCCTTCAAGCACCGCAGGCCATGCTGATCCATCAAGCACCGCAGGCCATGCTGATCCATCAACCACCACAGGCCATGCTGATCCACCAAGCACAGATGCCAAAAATGGTCCTTCAAGCACCACAGGCCATGCTGATACAAGCACAGATGCCAAAAATGGTCCTTCAAGCACCACAGGTCATGCTGATCCATCAAGCACAGATGCCAATAATGGTCCTTCAAGCACCACAGGCCATGCTGATCTATCGAGCACCGATGCCAAAAATGGTCCTTCAAGCACCACAGGCCATGCTGATCCATCAAGCACCGATGCCAAAAATGGTCCTTCAAGCACCACAGGCCATGCTGATCCATCAAGCACAGATGCCAAAAATGGTCCTTCAAGCACCACAGGCCATGCTGATCCTTCAAATACAAATGCCAATAATGGACCTTCAAGCACCACAGGCCATGCTGATCCATCAAGCACAGATGCCAATAATGGTCATTCAAGCACCACAGGCCATGCTGATCCATCAAGCACAGATGCCAATAATCGTCCTTCAAGCACCACAGGTCATGCTGATCCATCAAGCACATATGCCAATAATGGTCCTTCAAGCACCACAGGTCATGCTGATCCATCAAGCACAGATAACAAAAATGTTCCTTCAAGCACCACAGGCCATACTGATCCTTCAAACACAAATGCCAATAATGGACCTTCAAGCACCACAGGCCATGCTGATCCATCAAGCACAGATGCCAATAATGGTCATTCAAGCACCACAGGCCATGCTGATCCATCAAGCACAGATGCCAAAAATGGTCCTTCAAGCACCACAGGCCATGCTGATCCAAGCACAGATGCCAAAAATGGTGCTTCAAGCACCACAGGTCATGCTGATCCATCAAGCACAGATGCCAAAAATGGTCCATCAAGCACCACAGGCCATGCTGATCCATCAAGCACAGATACCAATGGTCCTTCAAGCACCACAGGCCATGCTGATCCATCAAGCACCACAGGCCACGCTTATCCATCAAGCACAGATGCCAATAATGGTCCTTCAAGCACCACAGGCCATGCTGATCCATCAAGCACCACAGGCCATGCTGATCCATCAAGCACCACAGGCCATGCTGATCCATCAAGCACCACAGGCCATGCTGATCCATCAAGCACCACAGGCATGCTGATCCATCAAGCACCACAGGCCATGCTGATCCATCGAGCACCGATGCCAAAAATGGTCCTTCAAGCACCACAGGCCATGTTGATCCATCAAGCACCGATGCCAAAAATGGTCCTTCAATTACCACAGGCCATGCTGATCCATCAAGCACCGATGCCAAAAATGGTCCTTCAAGCACCACAGGCCATGCTGATCCATCAAGCACAGATACCAATGGTCCTTCAAGCACCACAGGCCATGCTGATCCATCAAGCACCACAGGCCACGCTGATCCATCAAGCAGAGATGCCAATAATGGTCCTTCAAGCACCACAGGCCATGCTGATCCATCAAGCACATATGCCAAAAATGGTCCTTCAAGCACCACAGGCCACGCTGATCCATCAAGCACCACAGGCCACGCTGATCCATCAAGCACTACAGGCCACGCTGATCCATCAAGCACCACAGGCCATGCTGATCCATCAAGCACCACAGGCCATGCTGATCCATCAAGCACCACAGGCCATGCTGATCCATCAAGCACAGATACCAATGGTCCTTCAAGCACCACAGGCCATGCTGATCCATCAAGCACATATGCCAAAAATGGTCCTTCAAGCACCACAGGCCACGCTGATCCATCAAGCACCACAGGCCACGCTGATCCATCAAGCACCACAGGCCACGCTGATCCATCAAGCACCACAGGCCACGCTGATCCATCAAGCACCACAGGCCACGCTGATCCATCAAGCACCACAGGCCACGCTGATCCATCAAGCACCACAGGCCACGCTGATCCATTAAGCACAGATGCCAATAATGGTCCTTCAAGCACCACAAGCCACGCTGATGCATCAAGCACCACAGGCCACGCTGATCCATCAAGCACCACAGGCCACGCTGATCCATCAAGCACAGATGCCAATAATGGTCCTTCAAGCACCACAGGCCATGCTGATCCATCAAGCACCACAGGCCACTTTGATCCATCAAGCACCACAGGCCATGCTGATCCATCAAGCACCACAGGCCACTTTGATCCATCAAGCACCACAGGCCACGCTGTTCCATCAAGCACAGATGCCAATAATGGTCCTTCAAGCACCACAGGCCATGCTGATCCATCAAGCACCACAGGCCACGCTGATGCATCAAGCACCACAGGCCACGCTGATCAAACAAGCACAACTGTTTCATATTGGAACCTTGACCACTGCAGTTCCTATTGATCAGTCAAGCAAAACCGCTCCTAATGGTCCTGGCACCACTAAAGATCCTTCAGATTCATCAAAAACATCTGTTCCTGTTGGTTATACAACTGCTGCTGCTTCCTACAGATCTTTCAAACGCAACTGTTTTGTCACACCCTACCACCTCAACAATGCCTACTTATCAATCAAGCACAATTATTCCTCCCGGTAACATAAACACCACTGCCTCTACAGCTGCTAATAAGTTCACCACATCCATATTAATTGTGAACTCAACACACTCTAAAAGTGTCACCACCTCAACCACATCTTCGCTGCCAACCACCCATCTATCAACTAAAGTCTCCACAGGTTCAGCAGTGCCAGGCGAGGGATTAGTTATACTGCAGATCCGGTTACAGATAACATATATTGATGCTTACAATAATCCTGCTTCAACAGAGTTTCAGACTCTGTCCTTAAACATCACTATTGAGGTGATTTTAGGAAATATTTTAACTTTTTATATACTACTATTAAAATATTTTTTAATAATTCTGTCCAGATTACATTTATAGTGAGTTTAATTTATAGCTTAAGTCTGTGTGTTTCTATGCGTTTTTGTAGCTGAATCGACTGTACGGGAACATTTTTGGGACCAAATTCCTCAGATGCTACGTCAAGAGATTCTGGTATGTTCTTTCTTTCTTTCTTTCTTTCTTTCTTTCTTTCTTTCTTTCTTTCTTTCTTTCTTTCTTTCTTTCTTTCTTTCTTTCTTTCTTTCTTTCTTTCTTTCTTTCTTTCTTTCTTTTCTATCCGTAGAATGGATAAGTATCAAGTAAAGAGTTAAATAGAATGTTCAAACGTGTGGCTAAACTATTATAAAAAGTTATTAATGTTCAGGAGATGTTATGAGATTAAAGGTAACTCTTTTTTAGCTTAGTGCGTATAGGACACCCAGCACACATGTTGTTGGTTTTGATGCTGTATGTTCTGTTGACATTCTGTTTCTTGTCAATCT
Organism: Meda fulgida; assembly: GCA_030578275.1. Taxonomy (NCBI): domain Eukaryota; kingdom Metazoa; phylum Chordata; class Actinopteri; order Cypriniformes; family Leuciscidae; genus Meda; species Meda fulgida. The sequence continues at coordinate 42,063,103 of CM060616.1, read as the reverse complement.
GGCCACTGTACTAAATAAATACCTGGGATCGTCTCTATTGCTATTAAATATGCAGATCTCATAGCTTTCAGATAAAAACACCATCCCAACATTTCACCAGATTTGTAATTAAAAGCATCCATCAATTAACTGAGACTTTAAGCTCTCTCAGCAGTTTTCTTTTTTTTTAAAAAAACTTTTAATCTATTCACTGACATAACTGTTTCTTAGTTACTTTTAAAGGATGTTCACACTTAACTTCATTTTTTCTATTTCAGCAGTTGTTTCTTTTCACCTAGATGACTCAGCAGGAAATTTGAGACATTTTCAAATGAGATTAAATCATATCACATTTCAAATTACACCATATTTTTTGCCAAATCGTACAGCCCTAATTCAATCTTAAAATAAATAGTAGTCATCTATATCTAGTCATATCTAACGTTTTTATTTATTTTTGTCCTCCAGGCCTGGGTCAGTAGGTGTGGATACAGAACTTATTTTTAAAAACCAGACTGTGCTTCCAAATGCAACAAGCATTCGAGAGACTCTTAAAACAGCAATTGTTGAATCAAAAGTGTTCCTTTTTTCCGTGATTCCTTCGAGCATCAATGTTGGTGAGTTCCTCATTTGTCTCGAACTGTTTTTGAAAGTAGATAATGATTTGCTGAAATTGTCCCTTCAGTCTTTGTCTTATACTTGTTTCCCTATACTTTCAGTGGAACAGCAAGACTCAACTTTGACAACCAGACAAACACAGACATCACAAAATGTTCCTATAACACAAACATCCTCTGCTGTTGCGCCGGTTCTGTCTAGTATGCTGTTCATGCTTTTGCTTCTGCTATGGAATGGAACACTGCAACTGCAGCATTTTTCTTAATGTCATATTCAAACCTACAATTAATATTATGAAAACCCTATTATCTGGTATTGTGCTACATTACTATTACTCTTGGTTACTCTTATGGAACAATTGAGACATGCAATAATTAAAAAAATAGTCCTTTCAGACATTTTTTGGGACAACTGGAGAATTTTAGCGCTTCTTGTCATGAACAATTACAATATCCATAATGTTTGAGTGATTATTGATTTTTATTTCCATGGATGTTGCAATAAATTGGAAATAAAAATCTGAAGTGCAATATTACATTTATTAAATTCTCAGAATCTCTATCTAAAGTGACATAAAAGGTGAGGTGTATATTTTTTTTCTTCTTCATTTCATGTATTCCCTGGGAATTGAACCTATGACTGGCTTTGCAATCATTGTGTTTGAGCAACAGAAACACATTGCTGCTGAATATCACTGTCTTAAATAGCCCATGACCTCCCATCACCATTACTCAGATCGGCCTTGCCCATTCTGTGGACGACGCATCATCCAAGAAATCTCCATCACTGCTTCAACCACTTGGACTCAAGAAGCTTTGGTGCTTCTCTTATTACTGCACAGCTTTATCAGAATTGTCTCCTCAAGTTTCTCTCTGCATTAATATTTATTAGCAGCCAGCCGAAAGTCACTTGCGAAGCAGCAAAGTGACCCACCAAACCATTACATATTTAACTCTAAAGAAATGTATTAAAAAAACAAGGATGCATGTCAGTTTGATTGGTCACACTCAGTTCTCTACTAAGCATATCCTGTGTTATATTCAAATAAAAATCGATCAAAAATAAAAGAAATATGAGTTTTACAGTTCCATAAACTTTCATTACCACTCTTTAGTAGGAAATATTTAATTCTCTATTAAAAATATCCAGAACAATCATTCAATGAAACGTTGTCACTGAAATGAAATTATCTCATTTTAAAATCAATCTCATGCATTCTAAACCCATATGACCTTATGTTTAACACAAAAGATGATGTTGGCAGCCTCAATCACTGTTCACATCAACTGCACTTTTTTTTTTTTTTTGCATATAATGAAATGTTATGCCCAACATCATCTTTCAATGAAGGAAGTCATAAAGGTTTTGAACAATGAGATGATTGTTTTATTCTAGTCTTTATCCAGTGGAAATCCATAAAAAAAACATTTAGTTAAAATAAACGAATTACATTTATGCATTGAACATATGCTTTTATCCAAAGTTACTCACAAATGTGGAACTTCACAAGCAATGAGTCATAAAATTCAACAATAGCCATAGTACACAATGCCAAGTTTAAGATGGAGCATTACACAAGCTTCTTTTTTTAAATAAATACATAGGAGTCATAGTAAATCCCTTTGTTTATGGTTGTGAATCAGTTAAGTGTTTGCAGGAATGTTGTGTCTTTAGCTGGTTCTTGAAGGTTGTGATGGCCTCAGTAGATCAGTGTGAGGTTGTCTTTAGCTCATTCCATCAGAGAGGAACAGAAAACTGATGGATCAGTGGCCAAAAATGAGGGGAGGGAAACCAGAAGGACTTCTGGAATGATACTGGAAGCAGTAAAATAAATAGTTTATATATTTTTTTTATTTCATACCACTAGAGGCGCCAGTATTTTGATTGTAGGTGCGCCTCCAGAAAACTGGATGGGCCAGTTAAAATAAGCCAAAAATAAAAAAACGGGTTCCCCTTCATCTCAGCACTTTTCTGCGGCACTGAGGACAGTGACTCAGTAGCCTAAAGGGGGTCGCACACCGAACGAGAAGCGGAGCGCCATGCCGCGTCGCGTCTAGGATAACTCGAGGTATCGCACACCGGATGTACACTTTCTTAGTTTATGGCCAACAATATTGTTATATTTAAGGACATTATTGAATTAAGATAATGTATGTACAATGCTATGATTGTACTGTATAATTAAATACAATCGTTGCTGAGTTTGCAGGCTGAACACTTTACCTCAGAGCGTCCGTTAACTGAATGAATTGAGAATCTCACCTGAAAATCCGATAACATCAACAATTTTCTTTCACGCTGCTGATTTCTGTAAATTAATGTAAAACTAAATGTATATTGCGGCACAGGGGGAAGTCAATATACATTAACGACGATTTGGGACAAATAAATGTAAATTTAAAATAAAACCATGTAAATGGCGCTCTGTGGCGCGGCAGGGTTTTGAACAAGGTCCTGAGCCGTAGCTGGGCGCAGAGGACAGACGCCGAATGGCGCCGCCGGTGTGTACACTCATAGAGAATAATGTGTTCGAATTTTAAAGACATGGCGCTGCGCGACGCGGCGCTTCTCTTTCGGTGTGCGACCCCCTTAACTGTTAAGGGGGTCGCACACCGGACGAGAAGCGCAGCGCCACGTCTTTAAAATTGGAAATTTTGGAACGACATGAGGGTGAGCAATTAATGACAGAATAAATTCTTTGGGTGAACTATCCCTTAACATTTTACTAAAGTTTTCAACCTTTCTGTTGGTTGTATATTGTACTAATTTGTATAGTGTAAAAAAAAACAGGAAGTCTTTCTGAGCGAGTGTTCTATACGTCTTGCAAACATGGTCAATATGAAAAGATTTAACCAATTGGTGTTTAAATAATATTTTCCTGCCAGGAAACAGATCCAGCAGGTGAGAGAAAATATGCCTTTAAATTGTCTCTCTGATTTTTGGCGGAGGTTGTGGCATTCCGTGCACTGCTTGCTGCCACAGAGGGGAGTTCTCCATCCCTTCTTCAAGCTTGAGGAACCATGTTGTGATTGTCATCTTCTACATCTGCAAAGGCTGAAGGCAGGTACACATCTGACGCCTTCTTCCTCAGGAAGTTGTGCACACAGAGTGCAGCTAGTGTAACTGTTGTCACTTTCTCAGGCTCCAGTGCAATGTTGGAAAGAAAAACACGGAGTCTATTGGCCAAAATTCCAAATGCGTTTTCAACTGTACGCCTTGCTCTTGATAGCCTGTAGTTGAATATTCGCTGCCCATGGTCCAGATTTCTGAAGGGGTATGGCTTCATCAGGTCGATTCGGAGAGGGAAAGCTTCATCACTAACAAATGCATAGGGCAAAGATATGTTACTCCCTGGAAGTGGCTCTGGGGTAGATGTAGATGTGCTTTCCATCTTTGGCTCCTAAGCAATTAGGAAATTGCCATTTGTTTTCAAATCCCATTGCCAGCTCTCTCTGCTCTGCCTCCATTGTAGGAGTCTGAAAAAGAAACACCATATATAATTAATACATGTAATGTTCTCTCATTTTTACAGAGGTTATACTTTTAAAAAAAGTATTTTTTCTAAAGTCCACTAATTATAATTTAGAAAATTATCCATAATCTACTCTGGTTTTGACTCTCTGGGTAAAACACTTGGTTTTGGGACTTCTCCAGAAAAGGCTTCTCTTTGTGTGTCCACGCACTGTTGTGAAATGTACATCTGTCTTTTATTTACATCAAATGACTTACCTTTAAATTATCATCCTTTAAGACTCCATAACAAGGCTTGACAAGTCTCCATTACTATCTCACTGATGGTACTACGGCCAATCCGGTACTGGAAGCTCAGAGATCTAAACGTCTCTCCTGTGGAAAGGAGCATGTGTATAAGGTGCATAATACACCATGGCCTGGTTTCACAGAAATGGCTAATTAAGCAAAGATTAGGCATTAAATTAATTAGGGCATTTTGAGTAGCTTTTATAAACCTGCCTTAAAAACATTACTGGTGTCTTGAGACAAAACAATGTCACTGACATATTTTAAGTCATATTTTAAGTGCATAGGCTATTGCTTTCAGTCTAAACAGCTCAAACTTGCATTTTAGTCTGGGATTAGCTTACATTTTGTCTGTGAAACCAAGGTCATATGATCTTTTTAAATGGACTTTTTACCGGTAGCAAGGAATCGTAGACAGCCTCATTCTTGCACTGATTGCTCTTCTCAGTTTTGTGTCCCTTCTTTGGATAAATGGTGTGACTTTGCCAAGCAAATAGCTGAAATCCTCCACATCCATCCTAAGCAGATAACGAAATCCCTTCCTGTCACTGTCCTACAGTGTAAATAGGAAAAAAACATGGTGTGGTTGTTTGGTTTACAAAGGCGAAAAATAATCACGGAAAGATGCCATAGTTGTGTCTAACAATGAACAATCATAATGACAAAACAGAAAACAAAAAGATAATTGGTTTTGTGTACATCATAATATTATATTTATACACAGGAAAAAAAGAACAATAACAAGGCAATCTTTAAATAGTTATAACACATAAAAAAGTTTTTTGTTATAAGTCTGAGGGATGAAACGAGAGGTAAATTCATCAAGAAAAAGAGGAAAACTTAAAGGAGAATGTAAAAATGTTGGCTAGTAGAAGCTGATTTTGCCGGTGGATAACAGACCCACTACAGAGCGTCCGGTGAGAGACTTTTATCAGAGATGATCAGGTATTCGGGAATAACCCATTTATTGTCACCACAACTCAGTACGCTGAATAAATCCGACTTTGCATGTGTGTGTGGTTTTCTATAAATACAGATATAAGAAAATAGATAAGTACAAATAACAATAACAAATAATAGTAGTCACAATAAACATAGTAACAGTAATGTCCACAATGAATATTAAATTACTATGATTAATACAGTACAATAGGAACAAATGTGCCATTATATGGAAAGTGCACTGCTATAAATGATTAATACCGAGCGGTTGAAATTCGACACCTTTGCGAGCTGAGGAAAGAAATGGAGCCGCTCTGTCTAGCACATTAGTGCGCATGCGCCTAAAGCGCGCTTTAACTCTAGAAGTGAGCAATATATATATTAAATAAAGTCAAGTCAAGTCAAGTGTATTTATATAGCGCTTTTCACAATATAAATTGCATCAAAGCAGCTTCACAATATCAATCAAATAACATAATGTTTGTTTCTTAGTGAAAAAAACATCCACGTTTGGTAGGGCTGATCAATGGTATTAATGCTTGGCTAATTATTTTGAATATCCCCAACTGAACAAGCCAAAGGCAACAGTGGCAAGGAACCGAAAAACTCCATCAAGTGACCTACTGGTGTCCTAAAACTCCATCAGGTGACCTAATGGAGAAAAAAAAACCTTGGGAGAACCCAGGCTCAGTCGGGGGCCAGTTCTCCTCTGGCGTTTATGAACTAGAGGCCGGATTTACAGTAACTGTAATTTGATACAGAATTTTGTTTTATTTTATCACTTCGGGGTGGGTACGCGAACCGGAATCACAACATTTTATCTGTAGAGTGGGAAAGGGATCCTCCATAGGGAGAGGCTAGTTGGCACTTCAGCACTGCGTTGTCATCGGGTCCAGGCAAAGCTCCTAGTCAGATCTGGATACGGCCTGGATCCGGTCGGCTGCGGGAAAACCTCGGGATAAACAAAGACACTAAAATTAGCGTAGATGCCATTCTTCTTATGATGATGTAACGAGTACATCAGGATGTAAGGGAAGTGTTCCCAGTTCCGGCTGACCTAATCTATGCAGCCTAACATTGAATTATAGAAGTTAGGGTTAGGGTTAGGTTAGGGTTAGGGGTTAGGGTGGGTTAGGTTTTGAGTATATTACAACGGTTCCCCCCTAACTGAAACTAAGGCTTCAAGCCGCTACGGCAAGGGCTGTTCCAGTGCCCGTACGGGCAAGGGTGCTTCCAGAGCCCGCTACGGCGCTAGCGCTGTTCCAGAGCCCGCTACGGCAAGCGTGTTCCTGAGCCCGCTACGGCAAGCGCTGTTACAGAGCCCGCTTCGGCAAGCGTGTTCCAGAGCCCGCTTCGGCAGCGCTGTTCCAGTGCCCGCTTTCGGCAAGCGCTTGTTCCAGAGCCCGCTACGGATGAGCTGTTCCAGAGCCGCTACGGCAAGCGCTTTGTTCCAGAGCGCTACGGCAAGCGCTGTGCTCAGAGCCCGCTACGGCATGCGTGTTTCCAGAGGCCCGCTACGGCAGCGCCTGTTCCAGAAGCCCGCTACGGCAGCGCTGTTCCAGAAGCCGCTTCGGCAAGCGATGTTGCTATGTCTACTCAAACACCTCCACCCATGTCCGTTCGGGTTCCCGTTTCCTAAGCCACTCCGTAGTTCCAAGATCACCGTTCCCGCCCACCCACCTGGACTCTCGCTTCAAAGACCTGTTGTCCCTCCGAAGTCCTTCCTTGTTTATTTTTTCTGAGGTTTCACCCTAACCCCGGTCATTGTTCACGCTTCTTTGCCCTCTGTTATTATTGTTCATTGTTTTGTTGGGTATGGTGCTATGTCTCTGTCAGTCTTGTACCCGCGTTTAATGTCTCCTTGGGAGCGTCGGGTAGCCGCTCTTAAGGAGGGGGTACTGTCATGATTTGCCCCATATAGGTCTTGTGAGTTCTATTTTTTTGGCAGGATCATGAGCAGACCATGTTTCTGTGTGCAAGCACATGGCCTTGTGTTTGGTCATGTGCTTTGTGGTGTCTCGTCTCGTTACCACGCCCCCCATTGTTATCCTGATCTGTTCATAGTTTTTTCACAGTTCACTGTTATGTTTGATTAGTCTTCCTTTTTAATCCCTTGTGTTTGCTGTCTTGTGTCGGTTCATTGTTAATTAGTTTGATCGTGAGTACCCTCTGTACACTAGTTAATTGTTTAGCATCTCTTGAAGTCTTGTTGTTTTCTTGTTCATTAGTTTCCCAGTTTAGTCTAGTCAGTCGGGATATTCTGTGTTCCATCTGTTTTTGCCTCTCAGGGTTTTGTTTTCTGGTTTTTGTCATTAAACCGTGTCTTTATTGTATTACTGTTTGGGTTCTTCTCCGTGGTATTAACGTACACTTATTCAAGAGATGACGAATTTTTGGGGTTGCTTAATAAAAAAAAGAAATATAGTTAAAATGGATTAAAACTGTGTCACATTGGGTTTATAATATAACAACTTAAATCATCCCTAAATGTATTTCACAAATAATTGGGCACTGCTGGTTTCTTCAACAATACCACAAAATGAGCAGTTGTGTCATCATTATCAAGATATTTACAGATAGATGACTTAAATGTTTCGTTCATATCTTTTAAGTGTGATAATCGCATCGTAGGTCACATGATAACGTCATACAGGCGGATGATGATGTCCGGATCACATTCATACTCTAACGAGTTTTGGTCATTAAGTACCTACTGTCTTTTAGCGCTCGTTAAGTAAGTACGTCCATTGAAATGATGTACTCCTACTCATTGATATGCGATTCCCGAACGCACAGCCTAGGTCAATGGTTAACAGGAAGGGGGGAAACTAGGTCAAAGGTAACAGGAAGGGGCGGGACAGGAAGGGGCGGAACTAGTGCAAAGGTAACAGTATGGGGCGGGGACAGGAAGGGGCGGGGCGAAGATCTAAGGATCGCCAAGACCCCACTGTCAATCAATCCTTTTGACAGTTGCTATGGCTAAATTAATACTTGTGTGTTGGGTGAGGTGGAGAGAGAGGCGCGGGCTCGATTCGAACTGTGTGTGTTGTGTGTGTCGTGTGTGTGTGTTTGTGTGTGTACTTGTCTACCTATCTAAGAGGGGACCTTGGGGTCGTTACACACTCACCAACAGGGGGACCGCCGAGCCATAAAGTGGGACATTTTTCATGTCCCCTGTTGGTATGCCCTTATAAACATGTTAAAATCTTCTAATATACGCTCTGGTGAATTTTTTACATTTTGTCAGTGGGGACTGCTAGTGTGTGTGTGTTTAAGCCCATACTCAGCAGCGCTCCTGTTGGCTGGAGCAGGAACTGAAGTGGCCCATTAACACACGTCGTGCACACTTCTCTATTGTTGGAATGGCTTGCTATCTCAGAGAGGCTCTGAAACTGTAGTGCTGCTGTATTTAACTGCTGCTTAGTTATGACTTACGTTAACTTTATATTAATCCAACGCTATGTATCATTAGTTATGCATTAGTAAACAGTTCATTCATAATTTATAATAGGCATTAAATTAGACCATTTAATATGCAGTATATAAATACTGCTATAATATGCTTTATTCTTGCTTTAAAAGCATATCTATAATGTGTTTAATTGTTGTATTTTCTTACTTTATTAATGATCATTTTTCAATTTTTAATGAAGTATAACATTTATAACTAACCAGTTTTTTCGGAGTTGTCAGTGGTTTCATAAGATCACTTAGAAAGTGGTGAGTAAAATGGTTTATAAAACATTTCAAATGTAATTTCATTACAGTATACAGAACATTTTGTATATAGGTACTTAGTGTGTTTATAAATGCTTTTTTAACATGTATTCTACTGTTAATCAGGTAGTTATAACGCATTTGGTAGTGGTGAGTTGAAGTATTTTATAAAGTGAGGAATAGTTTTGCCTTGTAAATGCTTTTTTATAAAGGAGATTTGAAGGTTCAGTTATAATTTCTTTGTTCTGTTCAGTGTTGTGTTTGTTTCATTTTTCTGTTTAGAAGATAAACTGAGTCTTTAAATCTCCTTTATAAATGCTTTATATTTTGTGTTGAGCTCTCAAAAATAGTTTGACATACTAATTGCTTTATAACTACCTGAATTACCGGCATTGACTTACACTTATAGTGTTCTTTTGAATCACTGGACAAATCCCAAATAACTTTGTTTGTAAAATAATTGCTATATTTCATTTAGAATTTATAAATTGATCATTATTAATAGTATGGAATATACAATTATTAAACTAAATATAGATATGCTTCTAAAATAAAGAATAATAGCATTTATACATGAACAAAGCATGTTAGCTGTAATTATGAACTGACTCATTAATGCATATTAATGCTTTACAAATTATGATGGTAACTCTTTACTAATGCTTAACTTAATTATTTTTAAATAAAAAAATAATAGTGTGCAGTTATTATAAAGTGTTACCGAACTTTCAAGTATTTGCAATCATGACCATGCATACATATATATGGAATTATATAATGTTCACACAGGCTTCTGAGATCACAATATGCATAGATAAACATAAACAACTAAAAAAATGATGCCAAAACCTTCTAGTTATCAATAATGACCAAATTTGAATTGCTTGAGGAAAGACCATTTATATCTACATCGGCTTAATCGGTAAAATAACCGTCGGCAACTGTTCAAAAGCAGAGGCTGAAGCAGCCTCTTATCATTATATTAATATTATTTTTCCTTATTTAATCTCTCTTTCTTCATAAATACTTTCTACTCTTAGTTATGCAGTCCCTAACACTTTATTTGCAATTATTATGTGCCATTGTATCACACTACACTTGATGTTATTATATATTTACAGAGCAGTGCGCTCTACACTGGCCAAGAGGGGACCTGACCTCCTTCTATGTACGATCTCTAACTTCCATGTGGGGACTCTCATAGCCTGTAATGAAACTGCTGTATGAACAATGAAGTCTGCTTCATTATGTTATCACATTTAAACATTATTTATATATTATATTTATATGTGGTGTGTTGTGTGTTTGAGTGTGTGTGTGTATTTTTCCACACTGGCATCAGACGATCCACAATATGCATAGATATAAAAATGTGTTCATTATACAATTAAAAAAGAATGACCCAATCCATCAGTTATCAAAAATGTATAAAAAAATAAACCCCCAAAATTCAAGGAAAGACCATTTGAATTGTATTTCAACGGGGAAATATTATCGGTGGCAAACAGTTCAAGCAGTGGCCTTAAGATATTCATATCAATATAATATTATTTTCTCTTTAACGCTCTCTTCATAGATACTTTCTATTCTTGGTATGCAGTCCCTAACATTTTTTTGCATTGTACTCACACACATTAATTTCTATATTTACTAACAGAGCACTGTCGCTTACATGGCCAAGGGGGACCTGAACGATGTTTAACCTATTTAACAGAGGGACTCCCATAGCTTACATTGGAACTGTGTGTGTTTTTGTGACCGTGAGTCTGTCTACATTATGTAACTTTTATATATATATATATATATATATTAAATATATATAGAATGTTTATATATTTTTATATGTTATATGTAATGATATAATGTTTACACAGGCATTCAGAACACACAAAACACAACATTTCTATATTACTAACAGAGGACGGTCGCTCTACACTGGCAAAAAGTGGGGACCTGACCGGATCTTTTACCTATAAAACAGGGACGCCCATATACATGGAACCTATTGTCACTTGTGTGTATATATGTATAGTTTATGTTATGTGTGGGTGGGTGTGTTCATACAGGGCAGCAGAGATCACATTTTGATAGATAAACATATACAATTTACATTTAAAAAAGATTGACCCAACCTTCAGTTATCAAAAATTATAAATATTGAATTTTTGAGGATAGGACATTTGAATCTGTTTTTTAAGGGGAAAAAAATACCGACGGCAACAGTTCAAAAGCAGAGGCTTATCATTCATATTATATTTTTATGCTTTATCGGTCTCTCTTCATAGATACTTCTAGGCTTGGTTATGCAGGTCCGTTTTGGTTCCTGGGATAATTCAAACAGAAATGCTCTTTAAGGTAACTATTTCAGGTCACTACTTTATACAGTCAATAAATGATTATATAATCCAAAATGACTTTCGCGTCCCCAAGTTGGATGGTAAAGAGCGACACCAGTTCTTCTGCTTGTTTATACATTTCTTGCCATCACAAAATCACGGTAAAGATTTTGGAGGTAAATCTCAAAATTGTTATGTTGACTTGCTGAACTGAATACTATTTTACTTCATTCAGTTTGAAATATATGACAGTAGAGATGTTCATTTAACATTTTGTTTTTTGTCTGACAGCTGATGCTTGTAAACCAGTCTCTGCAGGTACTGACATTTATTTTAAGGTTAGATTTGAAAGTAAATGTAATTAGAAAAAGATAAGTGTCTGTGACCCATTCTAATACCTCAACAATGTTGATTTACATGTGCAAATAGCAGCATAAAACAACAGAAACATGAGGATTCACACACACCGTCTCTTCGGAGCTCCCGCAGTGCATCTGTGAAATTCAGAATCACCATGAATAAAAGTGTATATATAAACTGTATTTTATAGTTATTATATATTTATATATTTTTACAAACAAACAAATCAATAAACGCGGGTCTTGTTTTGATGGCCGAGGCGAGCGCGGACGGAATGCACTCCATCTGAGGGTGCGGGTACGGAGATTAAAACGATTCGGGACTCCCACAAACTAGAAAATCTAATGAATAATACTTTAATATAAACTAATAACATTTTCTTCTTAGTTGCAGTAAAAGACAACAAGAAACAAACTAAAACAAATATAGAAACGATTTACAGGCCAGAGTTACTTTTGATTACCATTGTTTGCAGCGTTGAGCGATGTAAGCCAATCACAGTACATGTGTTGATTTCTTAAACGCAATGGCCAATCAGATGCATTTTAAATATAGACTCCCCTCACTGCTCAAAACTGACTTTTTGTTCAGTGCTGAATTTGGAATTGGCAATCTCTAATTAAAACAAACAAAGGGTAGATATTATGAAAGATTCATTGTGCAGGTCTGCATTCATTGATAATTAACAGTGATGTGTGTGTTGCGGGGGGTGGGGGATTGGGGGGGGGTTTCGGGGAGATGACTGATGTCAGGCTTTTAGGTAATTTTAAGGATTCGCATTTGTGCGCATTCAGTCATACAAAACCATGCACTCAGTAGCCTGCTTGCTTTTTTATTATAAACAGTGGTTTGTGTGTTATGCTGTATAACAAATAATAGTGATCAAGGAGCATTTATGCTGTGGTGTATGGTGGACTAGTAGGCGAAGTAGCCTACAAATAAAGTTATTTGCGGGCGGGAGAAAGTAACTTTGAAAGTAGTTGAGACGTCTGTTATAACGACCCATATATTAAAAAGAAATGGACGGTTTTAATATCGGTCGGGACGGGCTTTTTTACGTTAAAAATGTGTCGGGTCCGGGCTCGGACACAATGCGCACGGGACTCGGGTCGGCTTGATTTTTTGGGCCCGATTCTAAGCTCTACAAGGATGACTTCAGTGAAAGTAGCACATGGATACCTCAGCTTAGAACAATCTTATTGCTGATCCACTTTTCCTTGTTGATTAAGAGCATTCAAATTAGAAAAAAATTGATGGCGGACTAATAGAAATCAGGGACATTCAAGAATATGATAAAATGTGCGATTTAATCGCGAGTTATATATGGCATTAATGCGATTAATTATTGAATCGTTTGACAGCACTAATTATATATATATATATTTATATTTATAGAATATATATTTATATTTACACAACATTATTTCAACTGAAAATTGCAGCTTTTCCATGTGTTTTGGCCGTCATTTAACGAAATGCCATTTTGGTTGGCATGACAATGCAAACTCTTTCCTACCGGTCACACTAAATGCGTCTTGTCTTAGAATATCTTGCTTGCTCAAAACTTTTTGTCTTTAAATGAAGTCAAAAACTGAGGTGTAGTTTTCGGCCACTGATTTATTTTAATACCACCTGCATCGATTTGAGGAGCTTCTCTGCATTCAGATCTACGCATGACAAACAAATTATCTTCGGTATTGGATCTAGTCTCTATCAACATCCGTCTTGTGTATCAATTTAACATTCCTATCAGACAAAATTCTAAGAGATGTCTGTTCATGACTTTTATTACTTTCCCGTTTAGACTACTGCATATCATTGTATTGCGGTATTTCCAAGTCACACATCGCTCGCTTCAACTGGTCAAAATGCTGCGAGCAAAGATATATTCGCAAAAGTCCTAAAATTTGATCACATGGATGATAATGATCATTTTTATTATTTTGCGCTTTTCTCCAACCAAAAAACGATACAAAAATCAATACTCAGTAACAATATATATATATATTTAAATATATATATAAAGAGATTAAAAATTGTATCTTTACATAATTAATGACAGTTACATTTCAAATACCTAAAAATGGTACATTAGTGGTTGTGTTCAAGTCACAAAAATATTACTTTAACATTAATTGAACCAACGCCATTGCAATAAAACTACATTTTTAGGGGGGGAGGGTTAAATCCATGCAGAAATTCACTTTCAATGTAACAATTGCAGGTCACTACCATCACGTTTACTGTAACTGATCTAGACTCTAGATAAATGAAATGCATTCGCAGCAGTTAGGTCAGGGGGAATCTATAGCATTATATTTTATTTCTTTGGTTTCAATTTTGTACAGGTGCAGTTTGTTATATAGGAATACATTTTGACATAAGTTTAAAATGATTTATATAATTTGATACTGTATATTAGCAGATAATTACACATTTTTCCTTCAGCCAACAAAGTGGAGACTTCTTTTTGTATTGGAAAGACCAATCTTATGGCTGTGGTCTCTCAGACATGGCCCAATATCAGAAAAAAAAAAAACACTGGTTTCCCTTAGGGCTTATAATGAACCAGATTTTTTGTTTACATCCTTACACTTTTTAGGACAGGTGATGCTTTCAACCGGACCATAATCCATTAGCGAACAAAAGATTAGAATGTTATATCTATATTAATTTTAAGTTGTATGTATGTTCAATTACTTATCACTGTTTTAAAAGCTCTCACTCCGTTGTCTTAACTTACGTTCAGTTTCTGCTCAGTAAATTTCCATTCAAAACGCATTAAAACTACCAAAACTCATCATTAATGTCTCAAATTAGTCTTTCTTCTGACACTTAGTAAAGGTGAATAAAAGTTTTCACCCATCAAACAAGATTAAATTACAATTAAATTAAAACACAAACTACAGATGTAATATGCAATATTTTCTGCTGGGTTCAGATTCAAGGCAGTCTTATTTTACATGGTTCAGGTTACATTTAGTACAAAAATTATTTCCTTTCTGTTAGATGGCGATGAAAATGAAAGACTAAGACTAGTGTAGGTGTTTGGTTACATCGTAAATTGTTTGATAGGTTTTTTTTAGATCAGAATATATTTCAAGGTGGTTTACGGTTAAAATATTGCAAAGTTCAGTCTTATTCATTTTTATGTTTGAGTTGAAATGTTTTTTAACTTAATTAAATATAACAGTTCTTGGAAATAATATGTAAGCATGTGCAAATTGGCCTAGTACAGTTAAATCTAGTTCTGCTGGTCTTTGTGTTTAAGTGAGAAAAGAATTCATGTAATTGAAAGATCTCTGTTTGTTTAGCCGGGACCACTGATCTTGTGATCACTGTGTGAAGTGTTTAATGGTATTAATTAAATCTTGAGGAGGTATTAATCTTTCAGTTTTTAAACACAAATGTGTACTGTAATGGTAAAACATTGACGATGGAACATAAAATGCTGTGTATTCAGAAAAACAGAAAAAACGCAGATATAATTTTATATTTGCTCCTGTTTATTTGGGTTTTTTTTATTTATTGAGTGGATTATGTTGTGTTTGTTGTGGTGAGCTTACTAGTGTTCTGGAAGAACGGTATTCAGCTGTTGTTAAATGGATATTCTGGTATAGGTAGGTTCATGTGTAGTAGATCTTTGTGTGTGGATTGAGTCGTGCACATCCCCCCACACGCAATTTACATCTCAATATACTTGTTGGTGTGTCGTGTGTGTGTGTGTCATGGAGAAAGGCCTAAAGAATCTCACAACTCTAACTTACCAGTTACCATTGTCCAAGAATCTGGTGGATTGGAACTTCTCAAATAAACTACAATAAACTAGAGGAAAAACGCTGGTGGGGATATTACTTGACAATTAATTTACAGGTTTTTACAGTCGCTAGGACAATTTTCAAATTTAGGTTACTTTTTCAAAACTCTTCACTCTGTTCTTATTTTCACATACAAAATGCATGTCACTTGCCTTCAGGTCTCAATAATCCCAACTCAATCTTCCAGGAACACTAGTAAATGGTTTCACCCACCAACACACTTTGGCACTCATTAAACAGAAAAAAAAACACAATCTACTGGAGCATTACTCAATATTTTCTTTGCAAAATTGCTTTTAACAAAACAAGAATTCTCATTCTCTTTTTTTGTAAAATTCTCTTCACACAGTGTTAACACTGTGGCGAACAGGACGGCCCGAGGGTCGTGATGAGAGATCGGCGCGAGGCGGTGGTGCGATTGCTAATGAGCAACACCTGTGAAGCCAAGACCGGTCTCGAAATCTCTCACGGAGGAGCGGGGGGGGAAGAATATGGAGAGCGACGTTCGTTGATGATAGAGAGAGGATACAGGCCTGTATTTTAGTGTGTGTTTTGTTTTTGTATTTTTATTTTAGCCAGCTTGTCGTCCGCGACGGGGCTTGTGGGGGTATTTTGGTTGTTTGTTTTCATTTTAAATATTTTATTATTTGATGGTTCGCCGGTTACGCCTCCTTCTTCCCTGAACATTGCTACACTGGTGCCGAAATTATAAATAACTGCCAGCAGGCCCCTCGCGGAAACGACTGCTGGCTAAAGTAAAAATACCAAAACTAATACAACTAAAAATTCAGGACTGTTCCTCTCTCTATCTTCTAACGTCGTCGCTCCTCCTTTAGGCTTCCGTCCTCCGTGGAGAGTTTGCTAGGGTCCGGTGTGCCTCACTTGTGATGCGCATTTGCATCTGCACCACCGGCCTGCGCCGTTCTCTCACGTCCCTCGGCCGTCTGTTCGCCTACACTCACCATCCGTCTATATGAGCTAATTGTGGATCAGTGCTTTGATACAATGTATCGGATGGATTTTGTCCATTCTACTTGAAATTATTTTCTCTCTTATACACTTTCACTTACAGTATTTTTATGTGCTATACAGGATAATTTGCCACGTGTACATACTCTTTTTAAAACTGTTAAACTTTTTTTCAATACTAACAACAAATATAATGATATGAACCGAGATTTGCACATTTCCCGTAATATCAATATTGAAAATATATCTTCTGATTCTAAACAATATTAAACTGCAGTAATTAAAAACAGTAGAGTAGTGCACATTCTTGTTTTGTAAAAAGCAATTTGCAAAAGAATATATTGTTGTAATGCCTCCTGTTGTTTGTGTTGTTTTTTTCTGTTTATGACATGCCAAAGGGTGTTTGTGGGGTGATGAACCTTTACTAGTGTTCTGGAAGTTTGACGTTGGGATTTGAGGACATGTAGGAAGTGTCAGTTGATTTTGAATGTGAATATGAAGAACTGAGTGAAAGAGTTTTGAAATGTACCAAAAATATTGTGAATTGTGTCCTGCGGACTGTAAAAACCCTGTAAATTTAATTTGTCAGAGTAAATCCCAGCGTTTTCTCTGTTTTTTGTAGTTTAATTTGAGAAAGTTCCACAGATTCTTGGACATTGGTAAACTGTTATTGTTAGAGTTGTGGGGACGGGGGATCTTTAGGCCGGTTTCTCCATGACAACACACACACACACACTCCTCAAGTATTGAGATGTAAATGCGGTTGTGGGGGGATGTGCCAGCGACTCAATCCACCACACAAGAGGTCTTCAAACACATGATATCTACCCTATACCAGAATATCCATTTACATCAGCTGAATACTGTTATTTCCAGAACACTAGTAAAGCTCACCATCAAACTCACTTTTCACTCAGAATAATACAAAAAACAAATAATTAACTGGGATTATAAATTTTTTCTGCTGTTTTCTGTTGTTCTGAATTCTCGGCATTTTATGTTACATGGTCAATGTTTACATTACAGACACTTTTGTGTTTAAACTGAAAGTTTAATACCTTCTCAAAGATTAATTAATACCCTGAATTTCACACAGTGATCACAAAGATTCAGTGTACGGCTAAACTGAGATCTTTCACTTTACATGATTTTTTTCTCACTTAAAACACCAAGACCAAGCAGAACTGATTTACTGTACAGGCCAATTTGCCCATGCTTACTTATTATTTCAAGACGTTTATATTAAGTTTAAAAAACATTTCAACTCAAAACATAAAATGAATTAGACTGAAAATTTGCAATATTTTTATACTCGTTATACACACATTGAATGATTCTGAATCTAAAAAACCATCAGTACAATTACGATGTAAACAAACACTACACTAGTTTAGTCTTTCATTTTCATCGCCATCTATACAAAAGGAAATAATTGTGTACACTAATGTAAACATGAACCATGTAAAATAAACTGCCTTGAATTCTGAACAGCAGAAAATAGTGCATATTACTGCCTGTTGTTTGTGTTTTTTGATTTGTATTTTTAATTTTGTTTGTTGGGTGAAACCTTTACTAGTGTTCTGAAAGAATGACTTATTTTGAGACATGAATGATGTGTTTTGGTAGTTTTAATGCGTTTTGAATGTGAAATTTACTGCAGTGAAGCTGAAAGTTGGTTAAGACAACGGAGTGAAGAGCTTTTAAAACAGTGATAAGTATTGAGAAATACATTCTAATTTAATTAGAATATAACATTCTAATCTTGTCGGCTAATGGATTATGGTCGGGTTGCAAGCATCACCTGTCTAAAAGTGTAAGGATGTAAAAAAAAAAAACCTGGTTCATTTAAGCCCTAAGGGAAACAATGTTTTTTTTTTTACTGATATTGGCCAATGTCTGAGAGACCACAACCCATAAGATTGGTCTTTCATTACAGAAAAGAGGGTCTCCACTTTGTTGCTGAAGTGAAAAATGTGTAATTTCTGCTAATATACAGTATCAAATCATGTTATATCATTTTATAATTATGTCAAAATGTATACCTTTTTAAAAAGAACTGCAACATGTTCAAAATTGAAACCAAAGAAATAAATATAAGCATTCCCCTGACTTACTGCTGCGATTGCATTTCATTTATCTAGAGTCTAGATCATGTACAGTTTAACTTGTGTAGTGACCTGCAATTGTTACATTGAAGTGATATTTCTGCTTGATTTAACCCCCCAAAAATGTAGTTTTATTGTATGTAGGTCGGTTCATTAATGTTAAGTAATATTTTGACTTGAACAAAACCACTTAATGTACCATTTTTAGGTATTTGAAATGTACTGTCATTAAATTTTGTAATGTTACAATTTTTAATCTCTTTATATATATATATTGGTACTGTGTATTGTTTTTGTATCGTTTTGGGTTGGAGAAAAGCGCAATATAAATAAAATGTATCATTATCATCATGTGATCATATTTAGGACTTTTGCGAATAAATCTTGCTGCAGCATTTTGGACCAGTTGAAGGCGAGCGATTTGTGACTTGGAAATACCGCAATACAATGAGTTGCAGTAGTCTAAACGGGAAGTAATAAAAGCATGAACAGACATCTCTAGAGTTTTGTCAGATAGGAAGTGTTTAATTTGATACAAAAGACGGAGTTGATAGAAACTAGATCCAATTAACGAAGATATTTGTTTGTCATGCGTAGATCTGAATGCAGAGAAGCTCCTCAGATCGATGCTGGTGGTATTAAAATTATCAGTGGGGCCGAAAACTATCACCTTAGTTTTGACTTCCTTTAAAGACAAAAAGTTTTGAGCAAGCCAAGATTTCTAAGCAGAGACGCATTTAGTGTGACCGGGTTGGAAAGTTTGCATTGTCAGGCCTCCAAAATGGCATTTTCGTGTAAATGAGCGGCCAAAACACATGAAAAGCTTGCAATTTTCAGTTGAAAATAATGTTGTGTAAATATATATATATATATATATATATATATATATATATTAGTGCTGTCAAACGATTCAAATATTTAATCGCATTAATGCCATAGTTAACTCGCGATTAATCGCACATTTTTATCTATTCTAAATGCCCCTTGATTTCTATTTGTCCCATCATCTTTTCTAATTTTAATCCTCTTATCAACAAGGAAAAGTGGATCAGCAATAAGTTAGTTCTTAGCTGTGGTATCCATGTGCTTCTGTCTGAAGTCATCCATTGTAGAGCTTAGATCGGGCCCAAAAAATCAAGCCCGTCCCGAGCCCGTGCGCATTGTGTCCGAGCCCGGCCCGACACATTTACTGTAATTATGAGCCCGTCCCGAGCCCGATTTAAAACCGTCCATTTCTTTTTAATACGTTGGGCGTTATAACTGACGTTCTCAACTACTTTCTATGTTACTTTCTCCCGCCCGCAACATTTCTGTCCCGCTCCCGCCCGCAAATAGACTTTATTTGTAGGCTACTTCGCCTACGTGTCGCCACCATACACTTCAGCATAAATGCTCCTGATCAATTATTTGTTATTAAAGCATTAACACACAAACCACTGTTATAATATAAAAGCAAGCAGGCTACTGAGTGCATGGTTTGGGATGACTGAATGCGCACAAAGTGCAATCCTTTAAAAATTCCTAAAAAGCTGACATCAGTTCATCGCAATCTCACACATCTCTGTTATTATCAATGAAGCTGACTGCACAATGAATCTTTCATAATATATACACTTTGTTTGTTTTAATTAGAGGATTTGCCAATATACAGAATTCAGCACTGAACAAAAAGTCAGTTTTGAGCAGTGAGGGGAGTCTATTTTAAATGCATCTGATTGGCCATTGCGTTTAAGAAATCAACACATGTCTGTGATTGGCTACATCGCTCAACGCTGCAAACATGTTATAAAAATTAACTCTGGCCTGTAAATCGTTTCTATTTTGTTTTAGTTGTTCTTGTTGCTTTTCTGCAACATAAGAATAAAAATGTATTAGTTTTTATGTTTTATTCATAGATTTTTCTAGTTTGTGGGAGTCCCGAATCGTTTTATTCTCCCGTACCCGCACACACAGAGTGAGTGCATTACCGCCCGCGCTCGCACTCGGCCATCAAATCTAGTCCCGCGTTTTGTTTTGTTTCCGGTCTAGCTATCCGGTGTGATGTTGTAGTTTTTCTAACGTTACCAGTTGTTGCAACAGCATGTGAAAAAACTACAATGTTTGCTAGGCCAAAAAGAGCGTTAATCTCACGTTAAAAAAAATTGACGCCGTTAAAATGTGTTTGCGTTAACGCCGTTAATAACGCGTTAAACTGACAGCACTAATATATATATATATATATACAGTTATATATACACTTTTATTCTGGTTTACTGTGTTCACAGAAGCACTGCGGGTGCTCGATGTGACGGTGTGTGTGAATCCTCATGTTCTGTTGTTTATGCTGCTATTTGCACATGTAAATCTACATTTTTGAGGTATTTGAATGGGTCACAGACACTTATCTTTTCTAATTACATTTAATTCTAATCTAACCTTAAAATAATGTCAGTTAACTGCTGATGACTGGTTAACAAGCATCAGCTGTCAGTCAGAAAACAAAATGTTAAATGAACATCCCTACTTCATATATTTCAACTGAATGAAGTAAAATTGTTCAGTGCAGCAAGTCAACATAACATTTTGAGATTGACCTCCAAAATCTTTACCGTGTTTTTGTGATGGCAAGAAATGTACAAAGCAGAAGAACTGGTGTCGCTCTTTACCATCCAACTGGGGACGCGAAGTTCATTTTGATTAATATAATCATTATTGACTGTATAAAGTAGTGGCCTGAAATTGTTACCTTAAAGAGCTATTTCTGTTTGATTTATCCCATGAACCCTAAACGGACTGCATAACCAAGCATAGAAAGTATCTATGAAGAGAGACCGTTAAAGAAGAAAAATAATAATATGAATGATAAGAGCCTCTGCTTTTGAACTGTTGCCGTCGGTATTTTTTACCCCGTTAAAAAACAGATTCAAATGGTCTTTCCTCAAAAAATTCTAATTTTTTTAATTTTTGATAACTGATGGTTTGGTCATTTTTTTTTAATTGTATATTGTATATGTTTATCTATGCATATTGTGATCTCTGATGCCTGTATGAACACACACACACACACATATACATATACATATACATATATATATATATACACAAGTTACATAGTTCCATTGTAGGCTATGGGAGTCCCCTGTTCGATAGGTAAACATCGTTCAGGTCCCCACTTGGCCAGTGTAGAGCGACAGTGCTCTGTTAGTAATATAGAAATGTGTGTGTTTGTGTGTGTCTGATGCCTGTGTAAACATTATATAATTACATATTACATATATAATATATAAACATTATATATATATTATATATATATATATATAAAAAAGTTACATAATGAAGACAGACTTCACTGTTCACACACACACACACAGTTCCATTGTAGGCTATGGGAGTCCCCTGTTCGATAGGTAAACATCGTTCAGGTCCCCACTTGGCCAGTGTAGAGCGACAGTGCTCTGTTAGTAATATAGAAATTAATGTGTGTGTGTACAATGGCACATAACAATGGCAAAAAAATTGTTAGGGACTGCATAACCAAGAATAGAAAGTATCTATGAAGAGAGAGCGTTAAAGAAGAAAAATAATATTATGATTGATATGAATATCTTAAGGCCTCTGCTTTTGAACTGTTGCCACCGATATTTTTTACCCCGTTGAAATACAGATTCAAATGGTCTTTCCTGAAATTTTTTTTTTTACATTTTTGATAACTGATGGTTTGGTCATTCTTTTTTAATTGTATATTGTATATGTTTATCTATGCATATTGTGATCTCTGATGCCAGTGTGAAAATACACACACACACTCAAACACACACACACACACACACATATATATATATTTATATATATATATATATATAAATAATGTTTATATGTATTACATAATGATGACAGACTTCATTGTTCATACACACACAGTTTCATTGCAGGCTATGAGAGTCCCCACTTGGATGGTTAGAGATCGTTCAGAGATGGAGGTCAGGTCCCCTCTTGGCCAGTGTAGAGCGACACTGCTCTGTTAATATATATTACATGTATGTGTGTGTGTACAATGGCACATAATAATTGCAAATAAAGTGTTAGGGACTGCATAACTAAGAATAGAAAGTATCTATGAAGAAAGAGAGTTAAATAAGAAAAATAATATTAATATGAATGATAAGAGGCGTCTTCTCGCCTCTGCTTTTGAACTGCTGCCGTCGGTATTTTTTACCCCGTTGTAGATTTAAATGGTCTTTCCTCAAGCAATTCAAATTTGGTCATTATTGATAACTGATGGTTTGGTCATTCTTTTTTTAGTTGTTTATGTTTATCTATGCATATTGTGATCTCTGATGCCTGTGTGAACATTATATAATTACATATATATGTATGTTTGGGCATGTTTGAAAATACTTGAAAGTTCGGTAACACTTTATAATAACTGCACACTATTAATAATTAGTTAAGCATTAGTAAAGAGTTACTTCATAATTTGTAAAGCATTAATATGCATTAATGAGCAGTTCATAATTACAGCTATACATGCTTTGTTCTTGTATAAATGCTTTATTCTTTATTTAGAAGCATATCTATATTTTGTTTAATAATTGTATTTTCATACTTTATTAATGATCAATTTATAATTTCTAAATGAAATATAGCATTATTTACAAACAAGTTATTTGGGATTTGTCAGTGATTCATAAGATCACTTAAGTGTAAGTAAATGCAGTAAATTCAGGTAGTTATAAAGCATTTAGTAGTGGTCAGTTAACTATTTTTGTGAGCTCATCACAAAATATAAAGCATTTATAAAGGAGATTTAAAGACTCAGTTATCTTCTAAACAGAAAAATGAAACAAACACAACACTGTGATACAGAACATAGAAATATATAACTGAACCTTTAAATCTCCTTTATAAAAGCTTTACAAGGCATAACTAGTCCTCACTTTATAAAATACTTATACGCACCACTACCAAATGCTTTATAACTACCTGAATTACAGTAGAAATACATGTTAATAAAGCATTTATTAACACACTAAGTACCTATTACAAAATGTCGGTATAATGTATGAATGTACATTTGAAATAGTTTATTAATCATTTTACTCACACTTTCTAAGTGATCTTATGAACCACTGACAACTCCTAAATAACTGGTTTGTATATAATGTTATACTTCATTTAAAAATTATAAATTGATCATTAATAAAGTATGAAAATACAACAATTAAACACATTATAGATATGCTTTTAAAGCAAGAATAAAGCTTTTATAGCTGTATTTATATACTGCTTATTAATGTCTATTAATGCTTTATAAATATTGAATTAACTGTTTACTAATGCTTAACTAATGATACATAGCGTGGGGTTATTATAAAGTTACCGTAAGTTCTTTAACTAAGCAGCAGTTAAACAGCAGCTCTACAGTTTCAGAGCCTCTCTGAGACAGCAAGCCATTCCAACAATAGAGAAGTGTGAACGACGTGTGTTAATGGGCCACTGCAGTTCCTGCTCCAGCCTACAGGAGCGCTGCTGAGTATGGGCTTAAACACACACACACTTGCAGGTCCCCACTTGGTCAAAAATGTAAAAAATTCACCAGAGCGTATTTTAGATGATTTTAACATGTTTTAAGGCATGACCAACAGGGGACTTGAAAAATGTCCCCACTTGGCTCGGCGGTCCCCTGTTGGTGAGTGTGTAACGACACCAAGGTCCCCTCTTAGATAGGTAGACAAGTACACACACACACACACACACACACACAACACACACACACACACACACACACACAACACAGGTACGAGCCGCTAGTGCTGTGAGCGCTAACACTGAACACAGCCTTCACACACACACACACACACACACACACACACACACACACACAACACACACACACACACAACACACACAGCACAGGTACGAGCCGCTAGTGCTGTGAGCGCTAACACTGAACACAGCCTTCACACACACACACACACACACACACAACACACAACACACACAACACAGGTACGAGCCGCTAGTGCTGTGAGCGCTAACACTGAAACACTCCGATCATCTGTGTGTGTGTGTGTGTGTGTGTGTGTGTGTCTGCAGGGGCGAGCGAGCGCTACCACGGCACCGCCAAAGTGCGCTACGATTTCTCCGCGCGGGACCGCACTGAACTCTCTCTGCGCGAGGGAGACACAGTCAAAATCATCTCCAAGAAAGCTCACAACGGCTGGTGGAGAGGAGAGGTGTACGGCAGGGTACGACACACACACACACACACACTTCTGCCGTCGTTTACTCACTCTTCAGTGGCACACAGACACAAACACACACACACACACACACACACACACACACACACACACACTTCTGCCGTCGTTTACTCACTCTTCAGTGGCACACAGACACACACACACACACACACACACACACTTCTGCCGTCGTTTACTCACTCTTCAGTGGCACACACACACACACACACACACACTTCTGCCGTCGTTTACTCACTCTTCAGTGGCACACAGACACACACACACACACACACACACTTCTGCCGTCGTTTACTCACTCTTCAGTGGCACACAGACACAAACACACACACACACACACACTTCTGCCGTCGTTTACTCACTCTTCAGTGGCACACAGACACAAACACACACACACACACACACACACACACACACACACTTCTGCCGTCGTTTACTCTCTCTTCAGTGGCACACAGACACACACACACACACACACACACACACTTCTGCCGTCGTTTACTCACTCTTCAGTGGCACACAGACACACACACACACACACTTCTGCCGTCGTTTACTCACTCTTCAGTGGCACACAGACACACACACACACACACACACACTTCTGCCGTCGTTTACTCACTCTTCAGTGGCACACAGACACAGACACACACACACACTTCTGCCGTCGTTTACTCACTCTTCAGTGGCACACAGACACAAACACACACACACACACACACACACACACACACACACACACACACTTCTGCCGTCGTTTACTCACTCTTCAGTGGCACACAGACACACACACACACACACACACACACACTTCTGCCGTCGTTTACTTACTCTTCAGTGGCACACAGACACACACACACACACACTTCTGCCGTCGTTTACTCACTCTTCAGTGGCACACAGACACACACACACACACACACACACACACACACACACACACACACTTCTGCCGTCGTTTACTCACTCTTCAGTGGCACACAGACACACACACACACACACACACACACACACACACTTCTGCCGTCGTTTACTCACTCTTCAGTGGCACACAGACAAACACACACACACACTTCTGCCGTCGTTTACTCACTCTTCAGTGGCACACAGACACACACACACACACACACACACACTTCTGCCGTCGTTTACTCACTCTTCAGTGGCACACAGACACAGACACACACACACACACACTTCTGCCGTCGTTTACTCACTCTTCAGTGGCACACAGACACAAACACACACACACACACACACACACACACACACACACTTCTGCCGTCGTTTACTCACTCTTCAGTGTCACACAGACACACACACACACACACACACACACACTTCTGCCGTCGTTTACTTACTCTTCAGTGGCACACAGACACACACACACACACACTTCTGCCGTCGTTTACTCACTCTTCAGTGGCACACAGACACAAACACACACACACACACACACACACACACACACACACACACACACTTCTGCCGTCGTTTACTCACTCTTCAGTGGCACACACACACACACACACACACACACACACACACTTCTGCCGTCGTTTACTCACTCTTCAGTGGCACACACACACACACACACTTCTGCCGTCGTTTACTCACTCTTCAGTGGCACACACACACACACACACTTCTGCCGTCGTTTACTCACTCTTCAGTGCCACACACACACACTTCTGCCGTCGTTTACTCACTCTTTAGTGGCACACAGACACAAACACACACACACACACACACACACACACACACACACTTCTGCCGTCGTTTACTCACTCTTTAGTGGCACACAGACACAAACACACACACACACTTCTGCCGTCGTTTACTCACTCTTCAGTGGCACACACACACACACACACACACACTTCTGCCGTCGTTTACTTACTCTTCAGTGGCACACAGACACACACACACACACACACACACACACACACTTCTGCCGTCGTTTACTCACTCTTCAGTGGCACACACACACAAACACACACACACACTTCTGCCGTCGTTTACTCACTCTTCAGTGGCACACACACACACACACACACACACACACACACACACTTCTGCCGTCGTTTACTCACTCTTCAGTGGCACACAGACACACACACAGTTCTGCCGTCGTTTACTCCCTCTTCAGTGGCACACAGACACACACACACACACACTTCTGCCGTCGTTTACTCACTCTTCAGTGGCACACACACACACACACACACACACTTCTGCCGTCGTTTACTCACTCTTCAGTGGCACACAGACACACACACACACACACACACACACTTCTGCCGTCGTTTACTCACTCTTCAGTGGCACACAGACACAAACACACACACACACTTCTGCCGTCGTTTACTCACTCTTCAGTGGCACACACACACACACACACACACACTTCTGCCGTCGTTTACTCACTCTTCAGTGGCACACAGACACAAACACACACACACACTTCTGCCGTCGTTTACTCACTCTTCAGTGGCACACACACACACACACACACACACACACACTTCTGCCGTCGTTTACTCACTCTTCAGTGGCACACAGACACAAACACACACACACACACACACACACACACTTCTGCCGTCGTTTACTCACTCTTCAGTGGCACACAGACACAAACACACACACACACACACACTTCTGCCGTCGTTTACTTACTCTTCAGTGGCACACAGACACACACACACACACACACACACACACACTTCTGCCGTCGTTTACTCACTCTTCAGTGGCACACACACACAAACACACACACACACTTCTGCCGTCGTTTACTCACTCTTCAGTGGCACACAGACACACACACACACACACACACACACTTTTGCCGTCGTTTACTCACTATTCAGTGGCACACACACACAAACACACACACACACTTCTGCCGTCGTTTACTCACTCTTCAGTGGCACACAGACACACACACACACACTTCTGCCGTCGTTTACTCACCCTTCTGTGGCACACAGACACACACACACACACACACACACTTCTGCCGTCGTGTACTCACTCTTCAGTGGCACACAGACACACACACACACACACACACACTTCTGCCATCGTTTACTCACTCTTCAGTGGCACACACACACACACACACACTTCTGCCGTCGTTTACTCACTCTTCAGTGGCACACACACACACACACACACTTCTGCCGTCGTTTACTCACTCTTCAGTGGCACACACACACACACTTCTGCCGTCGTTTACTCACTCTTCAGTGGCACACACACACACACACACACACACTTCTGCCGTCGTTTACTCGCTCTTCAGTGGCACACAGACACACACACACAAACACACTTCTGCCGTCGTTTACTCACTCTTCAGTGGCACACAGACACACACACACACACACACACACACTTCTGCCGTCGTTTACTCACTCTTCAGTGGCACACACACACACACACACACACACACACACACTTCTGCCGTCGTTTACTCACTCTTCAGTGGCACACACACACACACTTCTGCCGTCGTTTACTCACTCTTCAGTGGCACACACACACACTTCTGCCGTCGTTTACTCACTCTTCAGTGGCACACAGACACACACACACACACACACTTCTGCCGTCGTTTACTCACTCTTCAGTGGCACACAGACACACACACACAAACACACTTCTGCCGTCGTTTACTCACTCTTCAGTGGCACACAGACACACACACACACACACACACACACACTTCTGCCGTCGTTTACTCACTCTTCAGTGGCACACAGACACACACACACACACACACACACACTTCTGCCGTCGTTTACTCACTCTTCAGTGGCACACAGACACACACACACACACACACACACACACTTCTGCCGTCGTTTACTCACTCTTCTGTGGCACACAGACACACAGACACACACACACACACACACACTTCTGCCGTCGTTTACTCACTCTTCAGTGGCACACAGACACACACACACTTCTGCCGTCGTTTACTCACTCTTCAGTGGCACACAGACACACACACACACTTCTGCCGTCGTTTACTCACTCTTCAGTGGCACACACACACACACACACACACTTCTGCCGTCGTTTACTCACTCTTCAGTGGCACACAGACACACACACACACACACACACACACTTCTGCCGTCGTTTACTCACTCTTCAGTGGCACACAGACACAAACACACACACACACTTCTGCCGTCGTTTACTCACTCTTCAGTGGCACATACACACACACACACACACACACACTTCTGCCGTCGTTTACTCACTCTTCAGTGGCACACACACACACACACACACACACTTCTGCCGTTGTTTACTCACTCTTCAGTGGCACACAGACACACACACACACACACACACACTTCTGCCGTCGTTTACTCACTCTTCAGTGGCACACAGACACACACACACACACACACTTCTGCCGTCATTTACTCACTCTTCAGTGGCACACAGACACACACACACATACACACTTCTGCCGTCGTTTACTCACTCTTCAGTGGCACACACACACACACACACACACACACACACACACACACTTCTGCCGTCGTTTACTCACTCTTCAGTGGCACACAGACACAAACACACACACACACACACTTCTGCCGTCGTTTACTCACTCTTCAGTGGCACACAGACACAAACACACACACACACACACTTCTGCCGTCGTTTACTTACTCTTCAGTGGCACACAGACACAAACACACACACACACACACGCACACACACTTCTGCCGTCGTTTACTCACTCTTCAGTGGCACACAGACACAAACACACACACACACACACCTGCCGTCGTTTACTCACTCTTCAGTGGCACACACACACACACACACACACTTCTGCCGTCGTTTACTCACTCTTCAGTGGCACACACACACACACACACACACTTCTGCCGTCGTTTACTCACTCTTTAGTGGCACACAGACACAAACACACACACACACACACACACACACTTCTGCCGTCGTTTACTCACTCTTTAGTGGCACACAGACACACACACACACACACTTCTGCCGTCGTTTACTCACTCTTCAGTGGCACACACACACAAACACACACACACACACTTCTGCCGTCGTTTACTCACTCTTCAGTGGCACACACACACACACACACACACACTTCTGCCGTCGTTTACTCACTCTTCAGTGGCACACAGACACACACAAACACACACACTTCTGCCGTCGTTTACTCACTCTTCAGTGGCACACACACACACACACACACACTTCTGCCGTCGTTTACTCACTCTTCAGTGGTACACACACACACACAAACACACTTCTGCCGTCGTTTACTCACTCTTCAGTGGCACACACACACACACTTCTGCCGTCGTTTACTCACTCTTCAGTGGCACACACACACACACACACACTTCTGCCGTCGTTTACTCACTCTTCAGTGGCACACAGACACACACACACACACACACTTCTGCCGTCGTTTACTCACTCTTCAGTGGCACACAGACACACACACACACACACACACACACACTTCTGCCGTCGTTTACTCACTCTTCAGTGGCACACACACACACACACACACACACTTCTGCCGTCGTTTACTCACTCTTCTGTGGCACACAGACACACAGACACACACACACACACACACTTCTGCCGTCGTTTACTCACTCTTCAGTGGCACACAGACACACACACACTTCTGCCGTCGTTTACTCACTCTTCAGTGGCACACACACACACACACACACTTCTGCCGTCGTTTACTCACTCTTCAGTGGCACACACACACACTTCTGCCGTCGTTTACTCACTCTTCAGTGGCACACAGACACACACACACACACTGTGTGCTCACTCTTCAGTGGCACACAGACACACACACACACACACACTTCTGCCGTCGTTTACTCACTCTTCAGTGGCACACAGACACACACACACACACACACACTTCTGCCGTCGTTTACTCACTCTTCTGTGGCACACAGACACACAGACACACACACACACACACACACTTCTGCCGTCGTTTACTCACTCTTCAGTGGCACACAGACACACACACAGTTCTGCCGTCGTTTACTCCCTCTTCAGTGGCACACAGACACACACACACACACACTTCTGCCGTCGTTTACTCACTCTTCAGTGGCACACACACACACACACACACACACTTCTGCCGTCGTTTACTCACTCTTCAGTGGCACACAGACACACACACACACACACACACACACTTCTGCCGTCGTTTACTCACTCTTCAGTGGCACACAGACACAAACACACACACACACTTCTGCCGTCGTTTACTCACTCTTCAGTGGCACACACACACACACACACACACACACTTCTGCCGTCGTTTACTCACTCTTCAGTGGCACACAGACACAAACACACACACACACTTCTGCCGTCGTTTACTCACTCTTCAGTGGCACACACACACACACACACACACACACACACTTCTGCCGTCGTTTACTCACTCTTCAGTGGCACACAGACACAAACACACACACACACACACACACACACACACTTCTGCCGTCGTTTACTCACTCTTCAGTGGCACACAGACACAAACACACACACACACACACACTTCTGCCGTCGTTTACTTACTCTTCAGTGGCACACAGACACACACACACACACACACACACACACTTCTGCCGTCGTTTACTCACTCTTCAGTGGCACACACACACAAACACACACACACACTTCTGCCGTCGTTTACTCACTCTTCAGTGGCACACAGACACACACACACACACACACACACACTTTTGCCGTCGTTTACTCACTATTCAGTGGCACACACACACAAACACACACACACACTTCTGCCGTCGTTTACTCACTCTTCAGTGGCACACAGACACACACACACACACTTCTGCCGTCGTTTACTCACCCTTCTGTGGCACACAGACACACACACACACACACACACACTTCTGCCGTCGTTTACTCACTCTTCAGTGGCACACAGACACACACACACACACACACACACTTCTGCCATCGTTTACTCACTCTTCAGTGGCACACACACACACACACACACTTCTGCCGTCGTTTACTCACTCTTCAGTGGCACACACACACACACACACACACACACTTCTGCCGTCGTTTACTCACTCTTCAGTGGCACACACACACACACTTCTGCCGTCGTTTACTCACTCTTCAGTGGCACACACACACACACACACACACTTCTGCCGTCGTTTACTCGCTCTTCAGTGGCACACAGACACACACACACAAACACACTTCTGCCGTCGTTTACTCACTCTTCAGTGGCACACAGACACACACACACACACACACACACACTTCTGCCGTCGTTTACTCACTCTTCAGTGGCACACACACACACACACACACACACACACACACTTCTGCCGTCGTTTACTCACTCTTCAGTGGCACACACACACACACTTCTGCCGTCGTTTACTCACTCTTCAGTGGCACACACACACACTTCTGCCGTCGTTTACTCACTCTTCAGTGGCACACAGACACACACACACACACACACTTCTGCCGTCGTTTACTCACTCTTCAGTGGCACACAGACACACACACACAAACACACTTCTGCCGTCGTTTACTCACTCTTCAGTGGCACACAGACACACACACACACACACACACACACACTTCTGCCGTCGTTTACTCACTCTTCAGTGGCACACAGACACACACACACACACACACACACACTTCTGCCGTCGTTTACTCACTCTTCAGTGGCACACAGACACACACACACACACACACACACACACTTCTGCCGTCGTTTACTCACTCTTCTGTGGCACACAGACACACAGACACACACACACACACACACACTTCTGCCGTCGTTTACTCACTCTTCAGTGGCACACAGACACACACACACTTCTGCCGTCGTTTACTCACTCTTCAGTGGCACACAGACACACACACACACTTCTGCCGTCGTTTACTCACTCTTCAGTGGCACACACACACACACACACACACTTCTGCCGTCGTTTACTCACTCTTCAGTGGCACACAGACACACACACACACACACACACACACTTCTGCCGTCGTTTACTCACTCTTCAGTGGCACACAGACACAAACACACACACACACTTCTGCCGTCGTTTACTCACTCTTCAGTGGCACATACACACACACACACACACACTTCTGCCGTCGTTTACTCACTCTTCAGTGGCACACACACACACACACACACACACTTCTGCCGTTGTTTACTCACTCTTCAGTGGCACACAGACACACACACACACACACACACACTTCTGCCGTCGTTTACTCACTCTTCAGTGGCACACAGACACACACACACACACACACTTCTGCCGTCATTTACTCACTCTTCAGTGGCACACAGACACACACACACATACACACTTCTGCCGTCGTTTACTCACTCTTCAGTGGCACACACACACACACACACACACACACACACACACACACTTCTGCCGTCGTTTACTCACTCTTCAGTGGCACACAGACACAAACACACACACACACACACTTCTGCCGTCGTTTACTCACTCTTCAGTGGCACACAGACACAAACACACACACACACACACTTCTGCCGTCGTTTACTTACTCTTCAGTGGCACACAGACACAAACACACACACACACACACGCACACACACTTCTGCCGTCGTTTACTCACTCTTCAGTGGCACACAGACACAAACACACACACACACACACCTGCCGTCGTTTACTCACTCTTCAGTGGCACACACACACACACACACACACTTCTGCCGTCGTTTACTCACTCTTCAGTGGCACACACACACACACACACACACTTCTGCCGTCGTTTACTCACTCTTTAGTGGCACACAGACACAAACACACACACACACACACACACACACTTCTGCCGTCGTTTACTCACTCTTTAGTGGCACACAGACACACACACACACACACTTCTGCCGTCGTTTACTCACTCTTCAGTGGCACACACACACAAACACACACACACACACTTCTGCCGTCGTTTACTCACTCTTCAGTGGCACACACACACACACACACACACTTCTGCCGTCGTTTACTCACTCTTCAGTGGCACACAGACACACACAAACACACACACTTCTGCCGTCGTTTACTCACTCTTCAGTGGCACACACACACACACACACACACACTTCTGCCGTCGTTTACTCACTCTTCAGTGGTACACACACACACACAAACACACTTCTGCCGTCGTTTACTCACTCTTCAGTGGCACACACACACACACTTCTGCCGTCGTTTACTCACTCTTCAGTGGCACACACACACACACACACACACTTCTGCCGTCGTTTACTCACTCTTCAGTGGCACACAGACACACACACACACACACACTTCTGCCGTCGTTTACTCACTCTTCAGTGGCACACAGACACACACACACACACACACACACACACTTCTGCCGTCGTTTACTCACTCTTCAGTGGCACACACACACACACACACACACACTTCTGCCGTCGTTTACTCACTCTTCTGTGGCACACAGACACACAGACACACACACACACACACACTTCTGCCGTCGTTTACTCACTCTTCAGTGGCACACAGACACACACACACTTCTGCCGTCGTTTACTCACTCTTCAGTGGCACACACACACACACACACACTTCTGCCGTCGTTTACTCACTCTTCAGTGGCACACACACACACTTCTGCCGTCGTTTACTCACTCTTCAGTGGCACACAGACACACACACACACACTGTGTGCTCACTCTTCAGTGGCACACAGACACACACACACACACACACTTCTGCCGTCGTTTACTCACTCTTCAGTGGCACACAGACACACACACACACACACACTTCTGCCGTCGTTTACTCACTCTTCAGTGGCACACAGACACACACACACACACACACACACACTTCTGCCGTCGTTTACTCACTCTTCAGTGGCACACACACACACACACACACACTTCTGCCGTCGTTTACTCACTCTTCTGTGGCACACAGACACACAGACACACACACACTTCTGCCGTCGTTTACTCACTCTTCAGTGGCACACAGACACACACACACTTCTGCCGTCGTTTACTCACTCTTCAGTGGCACACACACACACACACACACACTTCTGCCGTCGTTTACTCACTCTTCAGTGGCACACACACACACTTCTGCCGTCGTTTACTCACTCTTCAGTGGCACACACACACACACACACACTTCTGCCGTCGTTTACTCACTCTTCAGTGGCACACAGACACACACACACACACACACTTCTGCCCTCGTTTACTCACTCTTCAGTGGCACACAGACACACAGACACACACACTTCTGCCGTCGTTTACTCACTCTTCAGTGGCACACACACACACACACACACACACACACACATCTGCCGTCATTTACTCACTCTTCAGTGGCACACACACACACACACACACACACTTCTGCCGTCGTTTACTCACTCTTCAGTGGCACACACACACACACACACACACACACACACTTCTGCCGTCGTTTACTCACTCTTCAGTGGCACACACACACACACACACACTTCTTCCGTCGTTTACTCACTCTTCAGTGGCACACACACACACACACACACTTCTGCCATCGTTTACTCACTCTTCAGTGGCACACACACACACACACACACACTTCTACCGTCGTTTACTCACTCTTCAGTGGCACACAGACACACACACACACACACACACACACACTTCTGCCGTCGTTTACTCACTCTTCAGTGGCACACACACACACTTCTGCCGTCGTTTACTCACTCTTCAGTGGCACACACACACACACAAACACACTCACACACTTCTGCCGTCGTTTACTCACTCTTCAGTGGCACACACACACACACACACTTCTGCCGTCGTTTACTCACTCTTCAGTGGCACACACACACACACACACTTATGCCGTCGTTTACTCACTCTTCAGTGGCACACACACACACACACACACTTCTGCCGTCGTTTACTCACTCTTCAGTGGCACACACACACACACACACTTCTGCCGTCGTTTACTCACTCTTCAGTGGCACACAGACACACACACACGCACACTTCTGCCGTCGTTTACTCACTCTTCAGTGGCACACACACACACACACACACACTTCTGCCGTCGTTTACTCACTCTTCTGTGGCACACAGACACACAGACACACACACACTTCTGCCGTCGTTTACTCACTCTTCAGTGGCACACAGACACACACACACTTCTGCCGTCGTTTACTCACTCTTCAGTGGCACACACACACACACACACACACTTCTGCCGTCGTTTACTCACTCTTCAGTGGCACACACACACACTTCTGCCGTCGTTTACTCACTCTTCAGTGGCACACACACACACACACACACTTCTGCCGTCGTTTACTCACTCTTCAGTGGCACACAGACACACACACACACACACACTTCTGCCCTCGTTTACTCACTCTTCAGTGGCACACAGACACACAGACACACACACTTCTGCCGTCGTTTACTCACTCTTCAGTGGCACACACACACACACACACACACACACACACACATCTGCCGTCATTTACTCACTCTTCAGTGGCACACACACACACACACACACACACTTCTGCCGTCGTTTACTCACTCTTCAGTGGCACACACACACACACACACACACACACACACTTCTGCCGTCGTTTACTCACTCTTCAGTGGCACACACACACACACACACACTTCTTCCGTCGTTTACTCACTCTTCAGTGGCACACACACACACACACACACTTCTGCCATCGTTTACTCACTCTTCAGTGGCACACACACACACACACACACACTTCTACCGTCGTTTACTCACTCTTCAGTGGCACACAGACACACACACACACACACACACACACACTTCTGCCGTCGTTTACTCACTCTTCAGTGGCACACACACACACTTCTGCCGTCGTTTACTCACTCTTCAGTGGCACACACACACACACAAACACACTCACACACTTCTGCCGTCGTTTACTCACTCTTCAGTGGCACACACACACACACACACTTCTGCCGTCGTTTACTCACTCTTCAGTGGCACACACACACACACACACTTATGCCGTCGTTTACTCACTCTTCAGTGGCACACACACACACACACACACTTCTGCCGTCGTTTACTCACTCTTCAGTGGCACACACACACACACACACTTCTGCCGTCGTTTACTCACTCTTCAGTGGCACACAGACACACACACACGCACACTTCTGCCGTCGTTTACTCACTCTTCAGTGGCACACACACACACACACACACACACACACACACACTTCTTCCGTCGTTTACTCACTCTTCAGTGGCACACAGACACAAACACACACACACTTCTGCCGTCGTTTACTCACTCTTCAGTGGCACACAGACACACACACACACACACACACACACACACACTTCTGCCGTCGTTACTCACTCTTCAGTGGCACACAGACACACACACACACACACTTCTGCCATCATTTACTCACTCTACAGTGGCACACAGACACACACACACACACACTTCTGCCATCATTTACTCACTCTTCAGTGGCACACACACACACACACACACACACACTTCTGCCGTCGTTTACTCACTCTTCAGTGGCACACACACACACACACACACACACACTTCTGCCGTCGTTTACTCACTCTTCAGTGGCACACAGACACACACACACACACACACACACACTTCTGCCATCGTTTACTCACTCTTCAGTGGCACACACACACACACACACACACTTCTGCCGTCGTTTACTCACTCTTCAGTGGCACACAGACACACACACACACACACACACACACACACTTCTGCCGTCGTTTACTCACTCTTCAGTGGCACACACACACACACACACACACACACTTCTGCCGTCGTTTACTCACTCTTCAGTGGCACACGTGCACACACACACACACACACACACTTCTGCCGTCGTTTACTCACTCTTCAGTGGCACACACACACACACACACACACACTTCTGCCATCGTTTACTCACTCTTCAGTGGCACACACACACACACACACACTTCTGCCGTCGTTTACTCACTCTTCAGTGGCACACAGACACACACACACACACACACATCTGCCGTCGTTTGCTCACTCTTCAGTGGCACACACACACACACACACACTTCTGCCGTCGTTTACTCACTCTTCAGTGGCACACAGACACACACACACACACACACACACTTCTGCCATCGTTTACTCACTCTTCAGTGGCACACACACACACACACACACACACTTCTGCCGTCGTTTACTCACTCTTCAGTGGCACACAGACACACACACACACACACATCTGCCGTCGTTTACTCACTCTTCACTGGCACACAGACACACACACACACACACACATCTGCCATCGTTTACTCACTCTTCAGTGGCACACACACACACACACACAGGAACCTGATCACGAGGCAGTTTTTTTTTCATTTTTTAACTTTGTATCCAGGACATTCCTGTAAAAAAATGCGAATTTTAATCTCACTGAGGCTTTTTAAATATATTAAAGTAAATAAAATCATATCACAATATATCGCAATAAAAATGCATCAATATGTATTGTGGATCATTCACCCAAAATTAAAAAGACTGTGTTAAAAAATTCAGGTTCACAGGGTTTTAGTGTCAGTACTATATAAACTACTATATATAATGTTGAATATAAAGGTCCTGATAATGGCAGATGTCTGATGCTACCTGTAAAAAGTGCCATTGTTTTAAATATACCTATCCAGAGAACGAGATCAAGCATATTCATATAAAATAATTCAGCTTCAGAATCATGAATATTGTTATTCTGGCGTCTCTATTGTCCTGTGTTTTGGGTTTCAGCACCGAGTCCAAGAATATTAATTTACACACACACACTGATTCACCATTTTGATGGAGTATCGCAATAATACTGCATCGTGAGTTTAGTATGGTGATATGTATCGAATAGTGACATAAGCATATCGTCACGCCCCTATTATATATAGATTCCCATTAAGTGCAGTATGACCCACACGAAATCTTGTAGAAATCGATTAGTCTTTTCTTCATAGTGTTGTTGTGAATCCTCAACACGTTACCAACAGTTTCTTGAATACTGTAAATCAGGGTTTTATACAGCTCGGTTAACTTCAAACTCGAGGACTTTCCAGGTCCAAAACCCGCAAACCCAAGAGCTTAAAGGTGCAGTGTGTGAGTTTAGCGCATCTAGTGGTGAGGTTGTGAACCGCACCGGCCGACAGGAAGTGATGTCGTCGTCTGAGACAGCAGAGAGTAGCCAGTTAAACAATGAGGTTTCTTTACAAAGATAAATGAAGAAATTCTGTTTACATAATTATTCAGTGAAACGATGTTATTGTGAATATTATTGTACTTGTTCATCATTGTGTCAGTGTTTTACTCGCTCACTTCAGCAGCTTCTTATCATGAAGAACAACACAGTGAGGAACGCGTGTGTCCGCTCAGGGCCACCGTAGACACACGTGGATGTGAGGAGACCGCGGTGTGTGTGGAGAGAAACTCATTCTAAGCTAATAAACACACAACGGCTCATTATGCAAGATCTGATACACCACTGAAAACATAGTTATGTTTATGATAGTACATTTCTGTCTACAAATATTACACAATGCACCTTTAATGCGGGGAACATTTCAAGTGAGAGCTAACCTGTACATTGTTACAGTTTTGCGGGAAACACTTAACGTAAAGCGTAATGAGCGTGTCACAGCGAGCTAGTGCGCAGTGTCGGCGGATAACACATTAGCGCACCGGAGGGAATAATATGATTTTTCCAGAAAACTTCTAGCACAAAATAAAACATGATTAACAGTAGTGTTCCTCTACAGGTGGGCTTGTTTCCTGCTAATTACGTGGAGGAGGAGCATTCAGATTACTGCTGACCAATCAACAGCCTCAGATTACTGCCGCCCAATCAACAGCCTCAGATTACTGATGACCAATCAACAGCCTCAGATTACTGCTGACCAATCAACAGCCTCAGATTACTGCTGACCAATCAACAGCCTCAGATTACTGCCGCCCAATCAACAGCTTCAGATTACTGCCGCCCAATCAACAGCCTCAGATTACTGCCGCCCAATCAACAGCTTCAGATTACTGATGACCAATCAACAGCTTCAGATTACTGCCGCCCAATCAACAGCCTCAGATTACTGATGACCAATCAACAGCTTCAGATTACTGCTGACCAATCAACAGCCTCAGATTACTGCTGACCAATCAACAGCCTCAGATTACTGCTGACCAATCAACAGCTTCAGATTACTGCCGCCCAATCAACAGCCTCAGATTACTGCTGACCAATCAACAGCCTCAGATTACTGCCGCCCAATCAACAGCCTCAGATTACTGCCGCCCAATCAACAGCCTCATCCATCACACTGAACTACTCCAGACCGCCGTTCATGAGCGTTTCACCAGACGACAGAACAACCGAATGATTCATGCTTTCATTTGTGACTCAGTCCAGGAATGATTCAGGTTGTTTCAGAAGATCGACTCGTGTGCTTTATGATGTTGATATTTCAGTGGATGTAATAATAATGTGTTTTTCCCCTCTTATTAAACATGTTTGTTTGAAAAAAAAAAACACTGAGACATGATCATACATAAATATGAGTTTTATTTCCAAATAATATCAAAACACTTCAACTGAACAGACATTCTGATGCGCCGAGACATGGTGTGTGTGTGTGTGTGTGCGTGCGTGTGTGTGTGTGTGTGTTCTACTGGTAATACAGCTCGAGGTTCATGCCGTCATGGATTTCATCTGATGATCAGTCAAAGAAATTAATGATTTCACATATTATGGACAGACTGAATGTTTCATACACAAACAATAACAGACTCACATATGATATATATATATATATAGCCTATATACACCGTAACACTTTACAATATGCTTTTATCTGTTGACATTAGTAACTTCATTAGTTAACAATGATTTCTACAGCGTTCATTAATCTTAGTTTATTCAACATTTACTAACATTATTAAAGTCAAACGTTATTATTAAAGTCAAAAGAAAATATATGAAATATTTAATTACGCAAATAAATTAATAAAACCAAATTATTATATGTATTGATAGATAAATAACACAATATATATACCTGAATGTACAGTCTGTAATCATAAGAGTAATATCAGTTACTTTATGTTTTAATGCTGTATCTGATCATATTTTACACATTAATAATATTATAAACAAAAACCCCTGGTTTAACATCAGTGTTAGGGAAGAAACTAATCACATCTTCACCAGTGTAATTACATTAAGATTATATTAAGACAGTATTAATAATTACTCTCTTGCATGACTTACTAATAATTACTTCCTAAATCCCATATTAACCTCAAGGATAAACACGAAACAGCTGATTTAATTCTTTCAAATATATATAACTGCATAAATTATTCTTGAGCTATTAGAAGTATTTAAAGTGAGGTTACATTAAAAACATACACTGTAACGTTAGGATTGTTCTACAGTCTATCCAGTGTTCACTGCAATCAGAAGAAGCTCATTAAACACACAAATGAGAGCAATCCCTTACTTTACTGTTACAAGGGAAAACTAATTCAATTAGTAATGGATTACACCCAAGCTGAACTAACGCGGAACAGTGGTGTTTATATCCGCTAACGTGAATAAATGACTAACTAATGTGTTGCTCATTGTTAAAGTTAGTAAATGCATGAACTATAAACGGCCTTGAGCTGCACATCTGAACAGTGTAAATGTTTCCCTGAGGGACGAGATGATCAAACGCAGGAAAGTGTGTGAAGGATACAGTCTCCCAGAGACACGTGGTCCTTGAATATGGTGTACCTGCACACACACACACACACACACACACGTCACCGTTATCATCACGTCTGACTGCTTTAACACGTGACTGACGCTCGATGTTCTCACCATTTCTTGAGCACGATCTTGTCCCAGCGTGTTCCCGTCTGAGCCGCGATCAGCTTCTTCAGGTCCCCGATCGTGTCCTCCTGACTGACACGCACGGTTAAGAGCCACAACACACACACACACACACACACACACACACACACAGTCAAACTGGGACTTTCACACAGCGTTTCAAAGGATACTTGCATTTGACTCGAACCTTCTTCCCCAAACGGTCGTTACACACCACCTCGATCATCTCTGAAACAGACATCACATATGACATCATCATATTACATCACATATGAAATCATCATATGACATCAAATCATAACATCAACACATCATCACATTCACTGCTGTTACTGTCATCATGATGTACTCTATATCTTTAGTAAGAAAATGCCAATGATCTCTTTTAATACTCATATCATCATTACCACTGCTATATAACTAATGCTAAATTAGCATCAGTGATGTCTCTAAATTGTTCTTT
Source organism: Meda fulgida (assembly GCA_030578275.1). Classification (NCBI taxonomy): domain Eukaryota; kingdom Metazoa; phylum Chordata; class Actinopteri; order Cypriniformes; family Leuciscidae; genus Meda; species Meda fulgida. The sequence goes on along the minus strand of CM060616.1, from coordinate 42,020,727 downwards.
TGATCTCCTTGGGGATGTTATCTCCGGAACGGCTCTCAGATGTCTGCTAAAGATCTGGAAATCCTCTGCGGTGTAAAAACATCTGATAACATCTTAGAAAAGGCAGTTTTACAGACACTCTAAATCGAAAACATCTTGAAGACGTCTTGTAAATGTGTATAAGACATCTACATGCGGCCATCATAGAGTCTCTGAGAGTAACGCTACCAGTGTTGTTTTAGCTCATCCAGCACATCCTCATAATAATGCGATGGGGTTCGTTTAAACACACAGCATTACATCCTATAATGTATTACTAAACAGTAACGTTGGATACGCGTGTAAATAAACGATAAACCGGACGAAGTCTGTGCATTTCTACCTGATTTCTCTGTCGTTTGTTCCCGCAGACAGTCAGACGCGTTTCTCTCGCACTCACAAGCGCTTGCCGTAAACCACCGCCGTGAAAACATCCGCTCACGGCTGGCCAATCAGAGGCGCGCGAGTTTGACTGACAGCGATTTTCACCAACCACAGTCCAGGAGGGGCGTGGAAGGATGAAATCACCATGGAAATTGCCGCTGATCGATGAAAAGCGTCGTGAATGGCTTTTTTTAATGTGAGAAATATCCTTTATTCTATCAATCGAATCTCAAATAACAGCAAAATAAAAACACTAGAAACTCACAATAACACAAATTACACCACCTTAATCATACCAGCAAGACACGTTATGCCAGAATTTCGACTTTTAATATCATGATTATGTCTTTTTAAATCAAATTTCGTATTTAGCGTTGTTGTCAAACCACTGTAGCCTACCAGCTTTTTTCTTTTTATTTCATAATTTTGAATCTTCGTGTCATAATTTGGACTTTTATGTCATCATTTTCTTTCTATCTTGTAATTTTTGTTTCATTTTTGCTGAGTTTTGCTCTGTACTTTAGGGTTTTTTGTGTGATTTGCATTGCATTATTGTAAATCTGCTTTCTTGCATTAATAAAAAAAGAAATAAAAAAAGAAACAAGCTCTTTTAGTTTTTTATTGCAGAATGTAGCCGACATAAGACAGAACAATCAACAAAGACACATGCACTGAGACAGATTTAAATTTAAGAAGGAAAAATAAAAATATAATACATGAATAAAAAAAGAGGGCAGAGGGAGCAAGGATGAAGACAAACAGGTAGCCGAATTAGACATAATTATTCTAAAATAGTCATTTTACAGGGAGAAACATAGAGTTTCAGACTTTCTATTGTGTTTTTGAATTATTTGTAACTCATTTAAAACATTTGAACAAACTCACATATAAATATATTAAAGGAGGGGTTACTTTTTTATTTTATTTAATACTAAAGTTTTATTCTTAGTGTGTGTGTGTGTGTGTATAACATTACATTTTGTAATGTCATATATTCGTCATATATTATTACATGACGATTAAATTATTTATATTTGAAATTAACCTTATGTATCTGAATGAGAGAGAGAGAAAACAAACAGAAGTAGGCTGTTTTATATTAAAGGAGGGCTTACATTTTTTCATGCATTTTTTCCATTTACACGAAAAAAGAAACAAGCTTCTTGCCGTGGTCAGGCGGTGTTGTTTCCCAGTGTCTGCCCTCTGTCGCCCCCTGTCGGTCAGTCCCGGTCACTGCAGTGGCGCTACATCAGTCCAGACCCGAGCCGAACCGAACCGACATCATTCCCAAATCATGTCCGACGATGAGAAGCTGCCGTCCGGGTGGGAGAAGCGCATGAGCCGGAGTTCAGGTCAGTCGTGGCGGCCCGTGTTCACAATTAAACCCGGAACCGAGTCAGTGTTTGGGCGCGTGCGAGCAGTGCGTATGCTAATGGCTAATCGACACCGAACCGCCAAAAACAACCGAGCCCGCGCGCGCGAGAGCCGATGCTAAACCAAACCCAAACCTGACTGAATTCTGATTTAAACACATCACGAGCGAGTGATTCTGAGATGTTCGCTGTTTAAAAGGCGAGTTAAAGCATCACACACTGAATTTCCAAATATCAAAACATTTGGATTTCTAAACACCTTTAATATCTGAACTATATCTGGGCCAGACTGATGTTCAGCCATCTGAAGGGTAATAGCGTTAGCTTTGTCAATAGATCATTTTGTGTTTTCATTTTTACTTTATTAAATTATGAGTAAATATTTCATAATATCAAACGTGTATGCGGAATATTCCCAGTCCACTAACTGTCCTCTCGAGTAGCTCACGGAAAGGGTTAATCCTGTCGGTTAAATAATTTCACGTACCAAATCAATAAATATTTGGACATACAATACTGATTTGAGTTTAAATTATTTTATGATTTTTTTTGTGTGGTTGATCTTAAAGCTTCCACTAAAAAAATTGTTAATTTAAAGTGTAGAAAACAATAAGCATAGCAATAATAATAATAATAATAATAAGTACAGTATTCATTTATACTAGTATTCATTTACAGATATTATTCTGTAATATTTCCGTATTCATTCATACAGTATTCATATATTAATACTAATCCTCAGTCTAAGGTACTTGTCTGCTTCAGTTTTAAGTTTTCTCTCTTTTAGATACATAAGGTTAATTTCAAATTTAAATAATTTAATGTAATAAAATTACATTAAATGTAATGTAATGTGTATATATATATATATATATATATATATATATATATATATATATGTATAGTACACACTATGAATAAAAAGTTTGTAATAAATAAATAAAAAGTCTTATGGTTTTCTCCAGAGTGGCTATATATAAATTAACTAAATTAATAACTGTTTTACAACAAAAATGAACTATCTCTGAACTATTTTCTTCTAGAAACAAACTTTGTTGCGTTATTTTCCTGTTATCTCTGTAAAGCTGCTTTGAAACACTCCGTGTTGTAAAAAGCGCTCTATTAATAAAGCTGACTTGACTTTAGGAAAGAGTCTCTTCTGTTCACTAAAGCTGCATTTATTTGATCAAAACACAGTGAAATACAGTGAAATATTATTATAATGTAAATCAGCTGTTTTCTATGTGAATATAAAGTTAAGTGTAATTTATTCCTGTGATCAAATCTGAATTTTCAGAGACGTTTTTCTTTTGAGTTTTCCACGTACAGACGATTCCATTGTCAAAACGATCCCCGTTCACACGGATCCACGAAAACGACTAAAAACGCTGTATTCTGCTGCCAGGCCAGTAGATGGCGCTGAAACACTATTGATTGAACACATAATGCGCATGTGCATGATGTCATCGTCTTCAGAGATTCGCGTTTTGAGACCATTGTCAAAACTTTGCGTTTTCAGGCACCCAAAACGCCGTTGTCGTGTAAAAAAACAGCCAAAGCGCATAAAAAGTTTTACGTTTTTAGTTTAAAAAAAAACGCTGTGTAAACAGCCCCTCAGTCGCTTTGGATAAGAGCGTCAGCCAAATGCACCAATGTAAAGTTGTGTCTGTGTGGCGCAGGTCGGGTGTATTACTTCAACCACATCACGAACGCGAGTCAGTGGGAGCGCCCGAGCGGGTCGGGAGCGGACGGCGCCGGCGAGCTGGAGAAGGTGCGATGCTCTCACCTGCTGGTCAAACACAACCAGTCGCGCCGGCCCTCCTCCTGGAGAGAGGAGAACATCACGCGCAGCAAAGACGAGGCGCTGCAGCTCATCCACAGTAAGACACGCACACTAGCAGTGGCGGCTGGGGGTTTAAAGGTGTAGAATGAGTCTCTGAGGTCCCCCGAGTGTGTGTGTGTGGAGTTCAGCTCAAAATACCCCACACATCAGTTTTATAGCATGTTAAAATGGTCACTTTTTGAGGGTGAGGAAAAACGCACCGTTTTTGTGTCTGTCCCTTTAAATGCAAATGAGCTGCAGCTCCCGGCACAGAGGGCGGAGCTTGTGTGTGTTAGCAGCTCTGATTACCTCACACATGCACACACACACACTGGACATTTCAAAAACTTTTAGCCTTTTATGTTCAAACTGGAGTCAGAAAGATGGAGAGACTCAAGAAGTGACAACATTTCTGACGGTTAGTTGATGAATTTATGTAGCTTATGTGTAGTTATCTTCTAGTCATTGATTAGCATATTCTGTCTTGATCATCCATAAATCGTGTTCCTGGGGGCGGGTTTATGTAAATTTTAGGGTCAGTGATGTCACCAGCTGTTTGTTGTTGTAGTACTTAAAAATTGATTTCTGTAAAAGAAAATCTCTCCCTTTGCTTTGAACTTTGAGCGTTGTGACTGCAGATGTTGTTTATGCTCAAACAGCAACATTACACACTCACTACAGTTAGAAAAGTGAAATCATAATCAACCGCCCCTTTAAAATACAGCACAACATTTTAGCAGTCAGATTTTTTTTAACTGCTTTGAATGGGTTTTTTGGTCACTTATAGAGCTGAATATCTATAGAATACGACACGTATCACAGTCCCTCCAGAAAAACACCATTATGCGATCGCATGACGTAATGCATATTTATGCGGGTGTCGCATTTTTCTAATACGCTGCAGATTTCCACACAAAATATGCAGGCTTGCATGATTTCATAATCCCCGCATTTTCGTTGTAAAAAAAGTCGCGTATATCTTAGCAGAAAGTTGTAGCATATTCCTTTTGTAAAGCTACAGAACTTGTTTGACTCAATGTTTTGTAAGTTTGAGGCATGTGTTTATTAAATAAAACAAGATGAGCGCTTAAATATTCCGGCACTTTCTGTGATGGCGTGCGTGCTCATCATAGGAAGAAGAAGAAGTGACTCTACATGAAGGCAGTAGCCCAGTGAGAACAGGGGAACCACTTTTTTCTCTCTTTTTCATCAACCCGCAGTTTTTACAAGTTCCCGCAATTTCATCACATGAAACTGCATAAATATCCCGCATATTCCATCGCATTTTTTAAGAAAACGTGCCGCATAATCAAGGATTTTTGCCCGCAACATTCTCAAAACTGTGTTTTTCTGGAAGGACTGATATCCAAACAATTTAAAGATCAGTTCGCTCGCCCAGTCCTGGCCGGTCAGTTGAAGCAAGAGTCATCCTCCCAGAGCAATCGTTCAGTGGAGCCGAGCGGTAGTGAATGGTAGTTTAGTAAATTTGGTCACACTTTATAATAAGGTTCATTAGTTAACATTAGCTAATTAACACTGAGCAATACATTTGTTACATTTATTCTTTTTATTTGTTAGCCGTAGTTAATAAAATCCAGTTGTTCATGTTAGATCACAGTGCATTAACCACTGCTAGAAATACACACTCTGAGACATTAAGTGAATAACTGGGAATTGTGTTAATATGGAATGGTCCTTCTCGCCTCTGCACACTAGATGCGTTTCCATCCAACGCTTCAGATTTAACTTGTGAGAAAATTTGAATATTGCATGAAACATTTGCAAATAATGCACTGGTGCCATCTCAGGTGAGATGCAATAAAAATGGAAGTTGCTTTTATGGGGCTCTTTTTACCTCCATCATAAACGACTCGAGGCTCAGACGAAATACAATAAACGCTGCCATGTTCTCTCTCTGTGTGTGTGTGTGTGTGTGTGTGTGTGTGTGTGTGTGTGTGTGTGTGTAGAGTACATTGAACAGATCAAATCTGGAGAGGAGGAGTTTGAGAGTTTGGCGTCTCAGTTCAGCGACTGCAGCTCAGCGAGGAACGGAGGAGACCTGGGCATATTCGGCAGGGGTGAGCCTAGCGATACACACTTACAGGGATAGTTCACCCAAAGATGAGATTTCTGTCAGTAATTACTCTCACTCATGTTGTTCTGACCACTTAATTCATCACGACGACTTTTGTGCACAAAAAGAACAAAAATAACGACTTTATTCAACTATTCATTTTCTTCTGTGTGGGCCTCTGAGTGAGTTCACGAGAGCCACGACACACACACACACACACACACACACACACACACACACACTTAGTGGGCCTCTGAGTGAGTTCACGAGAGCCACGACACACACACACACACACACACACAGTGGGCCTCTGAGTGAGTTCACGAGAGCCACGACACACACACACACACACACACACACACACACACACACAGTGGGCCTCTGAGTGAGTTCACGAGAGCCACGACACACACACACACACACACACACACACACACACACAGTGGGCCTCTGAGTGAGTTCATGTAGTGTAGCAGCGCTTCTGTGTTGTAAATCAGAACGTAGGCTCACTATTGGCCAGCATCATGCACATCACTCAGGCCCACTAAGTGTGTGTGTGTGTGTGTGTGTCGTGGCTCTCGTGAACTCACTCAGAGGCCCACTAAGTGTGTGTGTGTGTGTGTGTGTGTGTGTGTGTGTGTGTGTGTGTGTGTGTGTGTGTGTCGTGGCTCTTGTGAACTCACTCAGAGGCCCACTGTGTGTGTGTGTGTGTGTGTGTGTGTGTGTGTGTGTGTGTGTGTGTGTGTGTGTGTGTCGTGGCTCTCGTCGCCTGATAAGCGTGAGGTTGAGCCGCTGGCGTCACTCGGACTATTTTAACGGTGTCTTTATTCACTTTCTGGGCCGGCCAGTTTCAGTCCCACAGAAGCCTAGAGGAGTGATCCAGCGCTCGGGTTTAATCAGGAATATCTTCATTTGTGTCCCGAAGATGATGAAGGTCTTACGGGGCTGGAACAACACGAGGGCGAGTCATTACTGACAGCATTATCATTTTGGGCTGAACTATCCCTTTAATCTCTGCATCATCTGCTGACAGCCTCGTTTAGTAGTGATGCACGAGATGTCGGCCACCATATCGGTATCGGCAGATATATGCCAATATATCGGTCATCCGCTTTCAAATATAAAGAGGTATTGGTATCGGCCAAAATTTCCATATCGGTGGATCCCTATCTGATATTAAACAGTTATCAGACAAACGTTGATCCATTGTGTCCTGTCTTAATCCGTGTGTGTGTGTGTGTGTGTGTGTGTGTGTATCAGGTCAAATGCAGAAGCCCTTTGAAGACGTCTCGTTCGCGCTGAAGGTCGGAGACATGAGCGGCCCCGTGTTCACCGACTCCGGAGTTCACATCATCCTGAGAACCGGATAACCATCATGCCTTCGTTCATTCACCCGCACATAACACACATCTATCCCAGGATTCCTTATCTTAATCTGTTTTCCTGAAAAACCTCTCTTGGCTTCGTCAAAGCTGCACGTTAAAATCCATCCGGTGTTTCCGTGATCTTACATGTTACAGTTGCGTGTGGAATCGGCCAAACGCTCGCATGACCTGCTGTCCTGAGCCTCGGGCGGCAGATGATCAGGTGTCCAAACTATGACCAATAAAATTGACCATGTCACTAAAGAAAAAGCTCCTGTTTTATTTCCCAAACTGAGGTTAGAATTAATTAAAATAAAGCGCTTAATAAAACAGGGCTCGCACAAGGTACTTTATGTACTTGAATCTGACTTTTTGAAATTTTAGGCCTGAAACCCTTGAGACATATTTATGAAGAGCTACTTGAGAAGTGCTTGCCTTTTTTAAATACAATATATAATATTTTTTTAATTTTTTTTAAAGCACAAATACAATCTTTCCACGCAAAGTGAACACAGCAGTCCGTCTGTTAAACCCCCGCCAGACCTTTTCTCGATACGCCAACTATGTATTTATTACTTTTAAACGTATTTTGGCTACCTTATATCTGTAATTTGAGTTTTAAAAAAATCCTTAAAAAATCATAAAGATATTGTTTGATAAGTGAGACCTCTGATGAAGTCCTTGAAAACCAAAAAGTAGTGCTTGAAAATCTCCTTGAAAGTCCTGGAATTTCATTTTACTGTATCTGTGCGAACCCTGTTAAAAGATGAATGTTTTATTTGCTTTACCTGCATGTCAGTAATTATTAAAGGTGCAGTGTGTGAGTTTAGCGGCATCTAGTGGTGAGGTTGTGAACCGCACCGGCCGACAGGAAGTGATGTCGTCGTCTGAGACAGAAATTCTGTTTAAATAATTATTCAGTGAAACGATGTTATTGTGAATATTATTGTACTTGTTCATCATTGTGTCAGTGTTTTACTCGCTCACTTCAGCAGCTTCTTATCATGAAGAACAACACAGTGAGGAACGCGTGTGTCCGCTCAGGGCCACCGTAGACACACGTGGATGTGAGGAGACCGCGGTGTGTGTGGAGAGAAACTCATTCTAAGCTAATAAACACACAACGGCTCATTATGCAAGATCTGATACACCACTGAAAACAGAGTTATGTTTATGATATTGCATTTCTGTCTACAAATATTACACAATGCACCTTTAAATATTAGCTATTAAAAGTATTATATAGCATATATCAGCTGACTAAATTGTTTATTTTTTGTTGTCTTTATGCAAATGCTAGAAACTGCTGTGTGCGCATGTTGTGTTTTTAATGCGCGTCTACTAGTGCAGTGTGACGTGTTAACCTGGAGATTCTGCTGTTATATGTCACGCAATATAACATCGCTAAAGAAACTCTTGAGCCTCCTAAAAGTCCTCGTCCGTGCTCCTAACAATTGTAGACCTCTCTTAAGGGTTTAGATGCTTTCTGAATTACTTTTTTCTTTCTTTTTAAGAGTAAACGCCCACATTTGTAAGTCACTAGGAGCTTCTCTTTACATTCAGATTCGATATGAATACGGCCCTGGACTTTAGTCTGAAGACACACTCTTAAAGATGAAGGCTCTTCATTGATGGTTCTTTAAAGAACTTTTAACATCCTTGGGATTTTTCTATCACAAAAGGTTCTTCACAGTGGAAAAGGGTTCTTTAGATTAATAAAATCTTCACACTAAGAAAAATGGTTTAGTGAATAAAACATTTGATTTAGAGAGTGTAGTGTTTGAATACATCACAGATTGGTTAACATTGGTGTACCTTATCAGTTTGCCAGTGAAAACAAAAGGTTTGAGCCAGGAGAAGCGGTTTTGCTTGTGCAATTTTTTATCTTGATGTTTTCCCATGTTGCTTTGCATAATTCCCAGTCATTAATACTGATAACACCTTCATATTTGTCATTTGAGTGTTTCATTGGTCTTATTTTAACAACAGGAGAATTAATTATGATTCATATACATATCACCATACATTCACATTTTGGACGTTTCCTAAATATTCCTAAACAGCTGCCAGAGGATTTTTCCACGATTGCCACAAACAGACTTTGATACAAACAGATTTCTTCAGCACTCGTATATTTATATCAAACAGTGCAAAATATTCCAACATTCCCTGTAGAACTACCCAGGTAAGTCACCAAATCAGTGGTTAGGAAAGTTTAAATAAAGTGTGCACGAATGGAAGATTGTGATGAGTTCTCCTGCGATTATATTCAACGTTGGAATGAAATGGATTTGATCGTGTTTGTGTGTCCGTGGTCTGTGTTTGCCTCTTTAGGTCACTGGCCTGTTCGGGTCTAATCCAGTTCATCTGATCTTTCGTTTGTGTGGCTTAAGTATAGAAAGCTGGTAAATTAGTTATTGAGGAACAATTATAATGTTCTGTTCATGGACTCCGCAATTTTGAGATTAAGTGGGCTGTGTTAGGAACATTTATCTGCATACCGATGGTTTATAAATCATTAACAGGAATTGGGAATTTCCATGCTTTCACATTTTGGATGTTTCTTAAATTTACACAATAAATGTTTTCCAACATTGCTTTAAATGGCTTTTGGCACCGAGTCGCCTGAACATCAGATATTTAAAGGAGTGTGTCGTCTCCAACTGGGACACAGACGTGAGTTGCTGGTTTGCTCTCCAAAGCTTCTCTAGACATTCAGCAGTTTATATTATTTTATACAAATGGTCTGAGTAAAGAATTCCTTCTATCTTCTTTTTTTTTTAAGAAACAAACATCTGCTGTGATCTACTGAGGACAGATCGAGAAGATGGCAGTAAGTTTATCTGTTTCTTTTTTTGTCAGTCACATTCTTTAAGATGGTTTCCACCATCAGACTGATATTCACTGTCTCGTGCAGGTGTTGTTGTTGGCGGCTCTTCTCCCTGCTTTATTGGGCTGTGAGTGCGATCATGTAGACAAGCCGGCCGACTGTTCTGACCTCTATAAAGCAGGACAAAAGCTGAGTGGGATTTACTCCATCTATCCAGCAGGAGACGTTCCTGTCTGAGTTTACTGTCACATGATCTCAGATGGGAAAGATGAAGACAACGGAGGATGGACGGTACGAATGTGACTTTAGATCATCAAACACGCATCAGAACATACATTATGAATCATATATTCTATATAAACCCATCACAGGTGTTTCAGAGGAGAATGGACGGCAGTGTGAATTTCTATCGGCCGTGGAATCAGTACAAGAGAGGATTCGGGAATGTGGAGAGCGAAAACTGGCTGGGTGAGATGTGTCGTTTTTGTCATCTGAAAATCTGAAGTAAATCCACCGCGGCTCTCAGTCTTTAGCATCACTGTCAAGTCGGAGGACTTTTAAGCTGTTTTGACCATTTTAAAGAATAGGCAAGATTTTAAAACAGTTTAAACTCAGATCAATATTTAATGTCAACATTTACTTGTGTGGTGATGAGCCGTGTAATCAGTGACTCTTACTGTCCGACTAGTTTAAACTTGTTCGTCTGTCTTTGCTCAAAGCTGTTTGCTAGAAACAGTTTTTTCTTTGCTGAAGCTTTACAAGTGGGCTAATATTTCATATCCAATTATTTACTTATGTGGTAAGTAGGCATATAATAAAAAGGCTAAAGCAGACACTCTTAAAAATAAAGGTTCCAAAATAGGGGTCATAGAAGAACCCTTTTGGTTCCCAAAAAACCTTTTTAGTGAATCGTTCTAAAAAGAACCATTTTTTGAACATATTAATAATCTAAAGAACCTTTTTCCACTATGAATAAACTTTTGTGGAACAAAATGGTTCCTTATGAAGTCAATGATGTAGATAAAGAACCATTACATTACATTTAACAGAATGATTATTTATCTGACACAAACCTTTCTCAAAGTTAATAAAACATTGACTTTTGGATGTTTGAACTGACACTAGGTGGAACGAGCGGCCAAATCATCTCAGAAAATGGTTATTTTTAGAATGATTCACTTTAAGTTTTTTTGGGAACCAAAATGGTTCTTCTATGACCCCGATTTTGGAACCTCTATTTTTAAGAGTGAGTTGTTATCTCAAAATAAGCCCCTTCAGGATGATAAAAGACCTCTACACTTCAGGTCGTGTCCTAATCCAGATGTCAGGGTTTATTTTGCGATAACTGCCGGCTGACAGTACATTATCCCATACTTGGTGCTCATGTCCTCTGTGTGTGTGTGTGTGTGTGTGTGAGAACAGGGCTGGAGAACATGTACCAGCTGACACATAACAGGAAGTACATGCTGAGAGTGGATCTGGAGGACTTTGAAGGAAGGAAGGGTTTTGCTCTGTACTCGTCCTTCTCTGTGGACTGTGAATGTGACGGGTATAAACTGCAGGTTTCAGGGTTCACTGATGGAGGAGCTGGTAGGACACTTTCATTCAGATTAAAAAAATCACACTCAGTTGAGTAAATGTGCACCTGATATCATCAATGATGTTTCTCTTCTCTGCAGGCGACTCTTTATCTGTCCATAATGGACAGAAGTTCTCCACCTTTGACAAAGACCAAGACCCCTATGAGAAGAGCTGTGCCAAGCTGTATCTCGGGGCATTTTGGTACGCAGCCTGTCACCATACAAACCCCAACGGTGTGTATTTATGGGGGGAAGATCCCACCCATTACGCCATTGGTGTTGTTTGGTCAACCTGGAAGAATTACGCTGTCAGTATGAAATCCATCAGCATGAAGATCAAACGTGTGTCTTAGAAACATTACAGTGCTTCTGAAATGGAAACATTGGACTTGGAATTTTACGATTTTCTCTTTGTGTAACTGAGAAATATATGTTGGCTGTTGGTGTTGCACATTTTATTTTGGTAATTTCTAATGTTATGATTTTACTGTAGTGTTACTAATATTAGGCCTCTCTTCAAAAACGTTCAGTAAACTTATACAATGAATGCCCTTTTCTTTAAATAGAACTCAAAACTAGACATTTACATATTTGACAGACCTGGTAAAGCCAGGGTTTAGTCTGAAGTGGTGTTCGGATATATCACAGATGCGATAACGTTTACTTTTTCAACAGATGGTATGTTGAGAACAGTTTGTATGTGCCAAAGAAAAGTCAGGTAGTTAGATGTATGTTCAGGTATGTAGAGAGCGGTGCAAAATATTCCTGAAAGTGTGTGCCGGTGAACCCGTTTATATGACCCAAACATCTTAATTTTGGCCATTTAGTTTAAAATGACATCATGACTGTTCATTTAGTTGGGTAATAATGTTTGAGGCCAGTGCATAAGTTATGTTCTGAACAGCCTATGAGCAGAAGTCTAATATAACAGTCTTGACACTCCTGGTGGGTTGGACAGACTCTTTACATCAACACTGCTGTTGGTTGTCATGAAGACAGTAGGCGTGTTTTCAGTACAGATTTGCACCAAACTTTTGCGTTTTTTTGTTGTTGTTTTTTTTTTTAATGAGCCAAAACGAATCACCATAATGCTACAACCAAACTTTATGCGTTTTGTGCATGGCTGGGACCAATAATTGTTGCATATAGCTATATTTTGTAAAAACGTTGCTACATGTTTCTATAAGTCCATTTGTTTATTTAAAATAAGTCATACTCCACATCCAGACATACCCATTTGACCTAAAACCACATAGGATCAGGCACAAATTCCTCCTACCGCACGCACATCCTGGACCAACATCGTCTCGTCAAACAAACTCCAGTTACGTAAACACAAGATTTAATCGTGTTGATTCATCATATGATTTTGATGTTTGTCATCTTGGAAGATCAGACTGCCACGACCAAGAGCCCAACACAGTGTTCTGGGCACACGGCCTCGCACGCGGTGCGACCATTCCCTGTGCGCTTCAGCCCTATGAAAGAGCCGTGAGTGTTGAGCCGCAGAGACTCAGCCTCGTGTGTTTCCTAATGTTGGGTTTGCATCTCTTCTCTTTATTCTAGAGCATTCAATGTTATTGTATTGATTATCTTTGAACTGATTATGAAATTGGCATGATACATTTACCTGACATAATAAATTGTAAACATTTGATTTTATTCTAACGGACTTTGTTATTATTTCCATTAAAGAGTTAAAAAGAATAGTCAAAGGTTATTTAAATTGCTGCACAACACTTGCATTTTACTTATATTATCCACATACCCCCATCGCCCCTCGCAGGCTGGGGGTACCCCCAAGACGGCGCTCCACTCCCCCCTCCCCTGGGGCGGCGGTGGTAGGGGGTATGGACAGAGAGGCGAGAGAAAAGGAGACGGAAGCATGAGGAGCGAGAGAGGGGAGATAGAAAAAAATAATAATTTGGTCCGCTTCCCACTGCCATCTTGCCCTCCTGGGTGATCTTCTCCGCTGTGCCTGGTGGTGGCGCTGGATAGCCCTCGGTGGACGGCTCGACACTCCTCTGCCGCCTGGTGGACGCGACCGCTCCCCTGGGTTCGGGCAGCCGGCAGGAGTCCCCCGTTCCCTGCTCCTCCGCTCCCTCACGGACGGCTCCGCCCCTCCAGCACCAGGCAGCCGGCAGGAGTCCTCCGTTCCCTGCTCCTCCGCTCCCTCACGGACGGCTCCGCCCCTCCAGCACCAGGCAGCCGGCAGGAGTCCCCCGTTCCCTGCTCCTCCGCTCCCTCACGGACGGCTCCGCCCCTCCAGCACCAGGCAGCCGGCAGGAGTCCCCCGTTCCCTGCTCCTCCGCTCCCTCACGGACGGCTCCGCCCCTCCAGCACCAGGCAGCCGGCAGGAGTCCCCCGTTCCCTGCTCCTCCGCTCCCTCACGGACGGCTCCGCTCCTCCAGCACCAGGCAGCCGGCAGGAGTCCCCCGTTCCCTGCTCCTCCGCTCCCTCACGGACGGCTCCGCCCCTCCAGCACCAGGCAGCCGGCAGGAGTCCCCCGTTCCCTGCTCCTCCGCTCCCTCACGGACGGCTCCGCCCCTCCAGCACCAGGCAGCCGGCAGGAGTCCCCCGTTCCCTGCTCCTCCGCTCCCTCACGGACGGCTCCGCCCCTCCAGCACCAGGCAGCCGGCAGGAGTCCCCCGTTCCCTGCTCCTCCGCTCCCTCACGGACGGCTCCGCCCCTCCAGCACCAGGCAGCCGGCAGGAGTCCCCCGTTCCCTGCTCCTCCGCTCCCTCACGGACGGCTCCGCTCCTCCAGCACCAGGCAGCCGGCAGGAGTCCCCCGTTCCCTGCTCCTCCGCTCCCTCACGGACGGCTCCGCCCCTCCAGCACCAGGCAGCCGGCAGGAGTCCCCCCGTTCCCTGCTCCTTCGCTCCCTCACGGACGGCTCCGCCCCTCCAGCACCAGGCAGCCGGCAGGAGTCCCCCGTTCCCTGCTCCTCCGCTCCCTCACGGACGGCTCCGCCCCTCCAGCACCAGGCAGCCGGCAGGAGTCCCCCGTTCCCTGCTCCTCCGCTCCCTCACGGACGGCTCCGCCCCTCCAGCACCAGGCAGCCGGCAGGAGTCCCCCCGTTCCCTGCTCCTCCGCTCCCTCACGGACGGCTCCGCCCCTCCAGCACCAGGCAGCCGGCAGGAGTCCCCCGTTCCCTGCTCCTCCGCTCCCTCACGGACGGCTCCGCCCCTCCAGCACCAGGCAGCCGGCAGGAGTCCCCCGTTCCCTGCTCCTCCGCTCCCTCACGGACGGCTCCGCCCCTCCAGCACCAGGCAGCCGGCAGGAGTCCCCCGTTCCCTGCTCCTCCGCTCCCTCACGGACGGCTCCGCCCCTCCAGCACCAGGCAGCCGGCAGGAGTCCCCCGTTCCCTGCTCCTCCGCTCCCTCACGGACGGCTCCGCCCCTCCAGCACCAGGCAGCCGGCAGGAGTCCCCCGTTCCCTGCTCCTCCGCTCCCTCACGGACGGCTCCGCCCC
>CM060616.1:41993309-41998309 GCA_030578275.1 Meda fulgida | reverse complement strand
TGTGTGTGAGTGTGTGTGTGTGACGGTGTTGATGACCGTGTCTCAGCGAGGAGGAGGAGAGAGGAGTCAGTCGTCGGGGAGCAGTGAGTGTGTGTGTGTGTGTGTGTGACGGTGTTGATGACCGTGTTTCAGCGAGGAGGAGGAGAGAGGAGTCAGTCGTCGGGGAGCAGTGTGTGTGTGTGTGTGTGAGTGTGTGTGTGTGACGGTGTTGATGACAGTGTCTCAGCGAGGAGGAGGAGAGAGGAGTCAGTCGTCGGGGAGCAGTGTGTGTGTGAGTGTGTGTGTGTGACGGTGTTGATGACCGTGTCTCAGCGAGGAGGAGGAGAGAGGAGTCAGTCGTCGGGGAGCAGTGAGTGTGTGTGTGTGTGTGTGACGGTGTTGATGACTGTGTCTCAGCGAGGAGGAGGAGAGAGGAGTCAGTCGTCAGGGAGCAGTGAGTGTGTGTGTGTGTGTGTGTGTGTGACGGTGTTGATGACTGTGTCTCAGCGAGGAGGAGGAGAGAGGAGTCAGTCGTCGGGGAGCAGTGTGTGTGTGTGAGTGTGTGTGTGACGGTGTTGATGACTGTCTCAGCGAGGAGGAGGAGAGAGGAGTCAGTCGTCGGGGAGCAGTGTGTGTGTGTGTGTGTGTGTGTGTGTGACGGTGTTGATGACTGTGTCTCAGCGAGGAGGAGAGAGGAGTCAGTCGTCGGGGAGCAGTGTGTGTGAGTGTGTGTGTGACGGTGTTGATGACTGTCTCAGCGAGGAGGAGAGAGGAGTCAGTCGTCGGGGAGCAGTGTGTGTGTGTGTGTGTGTGTGACGGTGTTGATGACTGTGTCTCAGCGAGGAGGAGGAGAGAGGAGTCAGTCGTCGGGGAGCAGTGTGTGTGTGTGTGTGTGAGTGTGTGTGTGTGACGGTGTTGATGACTGTGTCTCAGCGAGGAGGAGGAGAGAGGAGTCAGTCGTCGGGGAGCAGAAGGAAGTGAAGAGTGAAGATGAAACCAGGAAACAGAAGGAAACTTCTCAGGATCAGTCCAAAGCTCCTGTGAGCAGCACCGCTAGCAAACCGGTCCGTACCCGACGACACCCACATCATTCTGCTCACGTTTCATATTCTATAGGTTTCTTCTGTATACACATATGGGTTTCATTTTATTGGTGCAGGTCTCAAAACATTTGATTTCTAAAACCTTGTTTAAACTTTTGTCTGTTTGTCATTGATGGTGGATCAGGTGGAGAGTTTGAACGGGAAGACGCTGGAACTGGAACAACACGGAGAATCCTACAACTTCAGCGTGAGAAACACTGCTTTCACACACACACACACACACACACACACACACACTCTCACTGATGACGGTCTGCTCTCTCTCTGTCTCAGTTTCGTCTCATCATGAGCTCACAATCTCAAGGCCTTTACAACCTGGACTTCCAGAACTGCAACAACATGAGGCAGAATAAGCCGAGTCCTTATTCTCTACACGTGAGTGTGTGTGTGTGTGTGTGTGTGTGTGTGTGTGTGTGTGTGTGATGGGTAGGTTTAGGGTTAGTGTGTGTGTGTGATGGGTAGGTTTAGGGGTAGGGTAAGTGTAAGGGAATTGAATATACAGTCTGTACTGTATAAAAACCATTAAGCCTATGGAGGTCTTCACAAGTATAACTAACCAAATGTGTGTGTGTGTGTGTGTGTGTGTGTCAGGTGGAGATCACAGAGAAGAACCCCAGAGGTTATCTGTCAGCGTCTGATATTCCTCTGCCACGGCTCTACATCTGCATGGCAGCGATCTTCTTCGCCGCCGCTGTGGTGTGGACATACACACTGCTCAAGTACAGGTATACACACACACACTCATCCACTGCACTGGATCTGTCACTGTGAGTAAACGCTGTGGTGTTTATGGTGTGTGTGTGTGTGTGAGTGGCCTGGTAAACCCTACGTTATAGGGACAAAATGTCCCCACAAGGATGGCAATATCCGAAATCCTTGTTCGTGTGGGGACATTTTTTGGACCCCGTGAGGAAATCAGCTTATAAATCATACTAAGTGATGTTGTTTGAAAATGTAAAAATGCAGAATGTTTCCTGTGATGGGCAGGTTTAGGGATAGGGTTAGTGTAAGGGAATAGAATATACAGTCTGTACAGTATAAAAATCATTATGTCTATGGAAAGTCCCCATAAAACATGAAAACACAACGTGTGTGTGTGTGTGACAGGTACAGTGTGTTTAAGATCCACTGGCTGATGGCAGCTCTGGCCTACACTAAATCCGTGTCTCTGCTGTTCCACAGTGTGAGTAAAAACTCCCTCCAGCTACTCTTATTTTCAATTTAATTGAGTAGTTTTTTGTCATTTTAGTTATTTTAATACTTCAACTTGGTTGTTATTACAGTGATTATAAATAATACAACAGCGATATATTCATATGCATATGTACTCATTATTTATTGTGATATATTTGTTGATTTCCTGCTCTTCTCACTCGTTTGTCTTCCTCCAGATCAACTATCACTTCATCAACTCTGAGGGTCATCCTATCGAAGGCTGGGCCGTCATGTACTACATCACTCACCTGTGCGTATCACACACACACACACACACACTTCCCTTCTGTTCTCAGAACGCGTGTTGAATGTCATGTGTGTGTTTGTGTGTGTCAGGCTGAAGGGCGCTCTTCTGTTCATCACACTGGCTCTCATCGGCACCGGCTTCGCCTTCGTCAAATACATCCTGTCAGACAAAGAGAAGAAGATCTTCATGATCGTCATTCCTCTGCAGGTGAGTGCGAGATTGAGTGTGAGAGAGTGCGAGAGTGTGAGCGTGAGTGAGAGAGAGTGAGTGTGAGAGTGAGCGTGCGACAGTGATTGTGAGAGTGAGTGTCAGCGTGTGAGTGTGACAGTGATTGTTAGAGTGAGTGTGAGCGTGCGAGTGTGAGTGCGACTGACTGTTAGAGTGAGCGTAAGTGAGTTTGAGTGTGAGTGTGACAGTGATTGAGTGTGAGTGAGTTTGTGAGTGCGAGAGTGTGAGTGAGAGAGAGTGAGTGTGACAGTGAGTGAGTGTGAGTGAGTTTGAGAGTGTGAGTGTGACAGTGATTGAGCGTGAGTGCGAGATTGTGAGAGTGAGTGTGAGCATGCGAGTGTGAGTGAGAGAGTGACTGTTAGAGTGAGCGTGAGTGTGACTGATTGTGAGCGTGAGTTTGTGAGTGAGAGATTGAGAGTGAGAGAGAGTGAGTGTGACAGTGAGTGAGTGTGAGTGAGTTTGAGAGTGTGAGTGTGACTGATTGAGCGTGAGTGAGTTTGTGAGTGCGAGATTGTGAGAGTGAGTGCGACAGTGACTGTGAGAGTGATTGTGAGGGAGTGAGAGTGAGCGTGAGTTCGAGAGAGAGTGTGAGCGAGTGTGTGCGAATGAGTGTGAGTAAGAGAGTGCGAGTGTCTGGAGTGTGTGCGACTGAGTGATTGTGAGTGTGACTGAGTGATTGTGAGTGCGACTGAGTGATTGTGTGTGCGACTGAGTGATTGTGTGTGCGACTGAGTGATTGTGAGTGCGACTGAGTGATTGTGAGTGCGACTGAGTGATTGTGAGTGCGACTGAGTGATTGTGAGTGCGACTGAGTGATTGTGAGTGCGACTGAGTGATTGTGAGTGCGACTGAGTGATTGTGAGAGAGTGAGCGTGAGTTCGAGAGAGAGAGTGTGTGAGCGAGTGTGTGCGAATGAGTGTGAGTAAGAGAGTGCGAGTGTCTGGAGTGTGTGCGACTGAGTGATTGTGTGTGCGACTGAGTGATTGTGAGTGCGACTTAGTGATTGTGAGTGCGACTGAGTGATTGTGAGTGCGACTGAGTGATTGTGAGTGCGACTGAGTGATTGTGAGTGCGACTGAGTGATTGTGAGTGCGACTGAGTGATTGTGAGTGCGTCTGAGTGATTGTGAGTGCGACTGAGTGATTGTGAGTGCGACTGAGTGATTGTGAGTGCGTGAGTGCGACTGAGTGATTGTGAGTGCGACTGAGTGATTGTGAGTGAGTTCGAGAGTGAGAGTGTGTGAGCGAGTGTGGGAGTGTGTGCGAATGAGTGAGTGCAAGTGGGTGAGAGTGAGCGTGAGTGAGTTCGAGAGTGTGAGTGAGTACGAGTGTGTGTGAGAGCGAGAAGCGAGTGTTTGTGTTTCTGATCTGTTTACAGACACTGATGTTGATGTTCTGCTACAGGTTCTTGCTAACGTGTCGTACATCATCATTGAAGAGACGGAGGAGGGAGCGAGTGAATACGCCCTGTGGAGGGAGATCCTGTTCCTGGTGGATCTGATCTGCTGCGGAGCCGTCCTGTTCCCCGTCGTCTGGTGTGTGTGTGTGTGTGTGTGTGTGTGAGACTCGTGATCTGCTGCTGTTCTGTGTTATCTGATGGGGTTTTATCATTCTGTGTCCAACAGGTCCATCCGGCATCTGCAGGAGGCTTCCAACACAGATGGCAAAGGTGTGTGTGTGTGTTTTATCGGTACAGTTATCGGTACAGTTCCCAGTATAATAATACGCAATGCTTGTGTGTGTTTGCTCTCTTGTAGCTGCCATGAACCTGGAGAAGTTGAAGCTCTTCAGACATTATTATGTGATGGTGAGACGTCGCATGTACTCGAGCTGTATTCAGGGCATTGAGCTGAAGCAGAGTGAAAGCTTTTGTGTCTGTCCTCAGATCGTGTGTTATATCTACTTCACTCGGATCATCGCGATCCTGCTGAAGGTCACGGTGCCGTTCCAGTGGCAGTGGTGTCAAGAGGTAATACTCGGGAATAATCCAGGGTCAAGCTCCGTGTGTTTAATCCCGTGGCGGAAACAAGCCTCCATTGTATTTTTACTGCGATAACAATTTTTGCTTGGTGCTCTGTGTCGGTCAAAAATGTAGTTAATGTACTATATTTTAGTTTAATAATGTATTTTATTTAATATTTTGTATTTTTAGGGGATTTTATTGTACTAAATTATATTTACACTTTATTTATAATCCATTTATTCATTTTTTGAGCATAGACCTGAACA
>CM060616.1:41955809-41985809 GCA_030578275.1 Meda fulgida | reverse complement strand
AACTAGTTAACTCTTTCCCCGCCATTGAAGGAATTTCAGATGCATATGTAAAAGAACGTGATCATCAACATTAAACGGCATATCAATCAAACCTGCCTAATGTTACTGAATGAAACGTCGACCCAGGACGAGTTATAGTACTGTGAAGCATTAGGGGTGTTGATGGACTCAATCTACTCCATCTGTGTTCTGATCATCGCTCTGATCCTGATCCAGATGGAGTCTTTGACAAAAACGTGATTTTCTCTACTTTTTGC
Organism: Meda fulgida; assembly: GCA_030578275.1. Classification (NCBI taxonomy): domain Eukaryota; kingdom Metazoa; phylum Chordata; class Actinopteri; order Cypriniformes; family Leuciscidae; genus Meda; species Meda fulgida. The sequence goes on along the minus strand of CM060616.1, from coordinate 41,985,552 downwards.
TCAAATTGTTTTTCACCTTTTTGTAATTAAACTTATCCACATTCAAGAGTTCACAGCTAGCTAACATACCTGTATTTACTTCCTGTTTTCGGTCGAAGTCCACAGTAGTCAATTGTCGATCGGTAATCATGATCATCAAACTCAAAAACCTCCTCTGTGTGTCCGACTTCTGACACATCAAGGATGTTAAGAGGCTAAAAGCACTTGCCGCATTGAAGTCAACAGGGTGCAAATTTTAAAAAGAGGATAACACGGTGTAGGCAACACCGATTTTTGTCGTTGTTCTTTGTACTGACAGCACTTTTTGACAGCAAATATACAAAAAAATGAGCTCAATGATAAAATTGACCGGAGTTCTCCTTTAAGTCTCATACTTAAGAGAAAAACGTAAGATGCTTTATGCAACCGGCACTGGCTCCCTCCTTGATGAAGGGATAGTTTTCCTCTCGTCTGTGCCACCCGGTCTCTTCTTCCACCTCTCTTGCTCTGTGTCGGCGAGGGACAGGAGCACCTTGTCATGGCACCACCTATAGTGACCTTGGGTTAAAGATGTTTGGCACTCTGACAATATGTGTGCCAGTTTCCCCTTTTGACCACAGAGCTTGCAGCACGGGTCGTCCCTCAACCCCAATGTGTGCAAGTGAGACGGTGAAGGAAGGGTGTCGTATATGGAGCGCAACAGGAAGTCCACAACTCTGCCCATGTGATCTTACGCTTGGGAAGATCCCATTTTGTCCACGCTCCCTGGGATGCTTGTTCCACTGCTCTAGACAAACGCTCTGATCCTCTTGCGCTCGGATTTCTGACTGGACCATGCCTCGCTTGATCTTGCGCTTGACCCAAGCTGTTGGGAATGTGTTGACCCCAGGCCTTGACGTCCTGTGCAGGGGTTGCCAATGATGTCACGCAAATCCAGCCAGCTTTCAGCCTGTTCAATGGTAGCGTTGACTGCCCATTTTTGGCCTGATCTTGTTGTGATGCCTGCTTGCTTCATCCGGTCGTCTTTGGAATTTCTCAGACTTTGCATTTTGCCACCTTGAACTCCTCCACGACAGATGACAGAGGGAGCGGCAGCTGTACTGAACAGGTGTAGAGGCCCATGGAAGACAACCTTGGGGGATCCCCAACCATCTCTACCGGTACTTGTTGGTTTTCCTCTCAATGCCTTATACGACTGTTATGGGGAACTCACTGAGAGGAGCCAAATAAGCCTAGACAGAAGGCCATGCTGATTAACCAAGGTTTTGAATTTTCCAGGGAGTCCAGACTTGTCAATGTTCTTCAACCAGTCTTTGGTTTGCAACATTGGCACCATATTTCAGTGATGCACTGAACCACTTTCCCAAGCACTTTATAGGGCTGTCCTCAATGGATGGAGTGATCAATGGATGCCCTTCCTGATCACCAGCCTTCTGGACTTCCTGCCCTTAAATGACAACCTTGCCCAAGTGGCTACTTGTCTGGGGTTTCCAATACGCATCTCGCTTGGACATGCATCGCAGTTGTTATTGTTAGGTCTTCTATGAAACCCCGCAGCACTGGCTGAATAAGGCCTGACTCCAGGGCTATGCTTCCCACTGCTGTTATTAGAAGGTTCATGCCCATGATAAAGAGGATTGGGGAGATGGAGATCCTGCCAACTGGTTATCCACTGGGCTGATGTAAACCTCAGTTTGATCCCTCCTAGACAGCTGGTGATCATTTCTTGAATAACAACTGGGATGTGGTAAAGGTCGAGTCCGAGCTGGGTGAGAGTGTGTGGGATAGATCCATAGGCATCCGCTAGATCTAACCAGACCACCTCTAGATCGCCTTTCTTCTGTTTGGCCTCCCGGATCAACTGGCTGATCACTGATGTGTGTTCCAGACAGCCTGACAAGCCCGGGATACCACCTTTCTTGATGGAAGTCTTGATGCAATTATTCTGCATCATGTAGGTGGTCAACCTTCTTGCTTCAATATGAGTCACATGATAAATTACACTTATTTAATTAAATTTGATTAGTAACAGAAGTTGAGCAAAACCTGAAAGACTTCATTTTTGACAACAGCATGTCATGTGATGTGTGTGTGTGGTGTTTTTTCAGCTTTATTTCACGGAGATGCCCGACATGGACGTGTACGTGAGGAGTTACGGCGGCTGGATGCTGTCGATCACGTCTCGACTCCACACACACCTGCTGAGCCGAGCGCTGACCAGAGCCCACGCGCACTACAACCACACACACCACTACGCCGTGGGCTACGACAGGTCTCAACACACACACACACACACACACACCTGCTGAGCCGAGCGCTGACCAGAGCCCACGCGCACTACAACCACACACACCACTACGCCGTGGGCTACGACAGGTCTCAGCACACACACACACACACATACACACACCTGCTGAGCCGAGCGCTGACCAGAGCCCACGCGCACTACAACCACACACACCACTACGCCGTGGGCTACGACAGGTCTCAGCACACACACACACACACCTGCTGAGCCGAGCGCTGACCAGAGCCCACGCGCACTACAACCACACACACCACTACGCCGTGGGCTACGACAGGTCTCAACACACACACACACACACACCTGCTGAGCCAAGCGCTGACCAGAGCCCACGCGCACTACAACCACACACACCACTACGCCGTGGACTACGACAGGTCTCAACACACACACACACACACACACACCTGCTGAGCCACACACACCTGCTGAGCCGAGCGCTGACCAGAGCCCACGCGCACTACAACCACACACACCACTACGCCGTGGGCTACGACAGGTCTCAGCACACACACACACACACACACATACACACACCTGCTGAGCCGAGCGCTGACCAGAGCCCACGCGCACTACAACCACACACACCACTACGCCGTGGGCTACGACAGGTCTCAGCACACACACACACACACCTGCTGAGCCGAGCGCTGACCAGAGCCCACGCGCACTACAACCACACACACCACTACGCCGTGGGCTACGACAGGTCTCAGCACACACACACACACACATACACACACCTGCTGAGCCGAGCGCTGACCAGAGCCCACGCGCACTACAACCACACACACCACTACGCCGTGGGCTACGACAGGTCTCAGCACACACACACACACACCTGCTGAGCCGAGCGCTGACCAGAGCCCACGCGCACTACAACCACACACACCACTACGCCGTGGGCTACGACAGGTCTCAGCACACACACACACACACACACACACACCTGCTGAGCCGAGCGCTGACCAGAGCCCACGCGCACTACAACCACACACACCACTACGCCGTGGGCTACGACAGGTCTCAGCACACACACACACACACACACATACACACACCTGCTGAGCCGAGCGCTGACCAGAGCCCACGCGCACTACAACCACACACACCACTACGCCGTGGGCTACGACAGGTCTCAGCACACACACACACACACCTGCTGAGCCGAGCGCTGACCAGAGCCCACGCGCACTACAACCACACACACCACTACGCCGTGGGCTACGACAGGTCTCAGCACACACACACACACACACCTGCTGAGCCGAGCGCTGACCAGAGCCCACGCGCACTACAACCACACACACCACTACGCCGTGGGCTACGACAGGTCTCAGCACACACACACACACACACACATACACACACCTGCTGAGCCGAGCGCTGACCAGAGCCCACGCGCACTACAACCACACACACCACTACGCCGTGGGCTACGACAGGTCTCAGCACACACACACACACACCTGCTGAGCCGAGCGCTGACCAGAGCCCACGCGCACTACAACCACACACACCACTACGCCGTGGGCTACGACAGGTCTCAGCACACACACACATACACACACCTGCTGAGCCGAGCGCTGACCAGAGCCCACGCGCACTACAACCACACACACCACTACGCCGTGGGCTACGACAGGTCTCAGCACACACACACACACACCTGCTGAGCCGAGCACTGACCAGAGCCCACGCGCACTACAACCACACACACCACTACGCCGTGGGCTACGACAGGTCTCAACACACACACACACACACACCTGCTGAGCCGAGCGCTGACCAGAGCCCACGCGCACTACAACCACACACACCACTACGCCGTGGGCTACGACAGGTCTCAGCACACACACACACACCTGCTGAGCCGAGCGCTGACCAGAGCCCACGCGCACTACAACCACACACACCACTACGCCGTGGGCTACGACAGGTCTCAGCACACACACACCTGCTGAGCCAAGCGCTGACCAGAGCCCACGCGCACTACAACCACACACACCACTACGCCGTGGGCTACGACAGGTCTCAGCACACACACACACACACACACACATACACACACCTGCTGAGCCGAGCGCTGACCAGAGCCCACGCGCACTACAACCACACACACCACTACGCCGTGGGCTACGACAGGTCTCAGCACACACACACACACACACACACCTGCTGAGCCGAGCGCTGACCAGAGCCCACGCGCACTACAACCACACACACCACTACGCCGTGGGCTACGACAGGTCTCAGCACACACACACCTGCTGAGCCGAGCGCTGACCAGAGCCCACGCGCACTACAACCACACACACCACTACGCCGTGGGCTACGACAGGTCTCATCACACACACACACACACACACCTGCTGAGCTGAGCGCTGACCAGAGCCCACGCGCACTACAACCACACACACCACTACGCCGTGGGCTACGACAGGTCTCAGCACACACACACACACACACACACCTGCTGAGCCGAGCGCTGACCAGAGCCCACGCGCACTACAACCACACACACCACACCGCCGTGGGCTACGACAGGTCTCAGCACACACACACACACCTGCTGAGCCGAGTGCTGACCAGAGCCCACGCGCACTACAACCACACACACCACTACGCCGTGGGCTACGACAGGTCTCAACACACACACACACACACACCTGCTGAGCCGAGCGCTGACCAGAGCCCACGCGCACTACAACCACACACCACTACGACAGGTCTCAACACGTACGCACACACACACACACACACACACACACACACACACACACACTTTATTTGTTCCTGGATTTGTTCATTATTCCAAAGAAATACAGCGTTTCGCTTAAATTTCTGAAACAACTATTCAGTTCAAGGCACGTTTTTTTCCAGCTTTATTTCTACAGCACTTTATGCAATACAGATTGTTTCTAAGCAGCTTCACAGTAATAAACAGGAAAATAACCTAATTAATGATGCAAATGTTATTTATTTATTAATATGTGTGTGTGTCAGTCCTCTGAAGCTGATGAACAGGCATAACGAGGTGTGGTACGTGGCTGAAGGAGAACCGGTCTGCGGATCGAACCTGACTGATTGACCCGATTCGCATGCACACTAAACAGGTAACACAAGTACACTAAACAGAAGCACAAGTACACTAAACAGAAGCACAAGTACACTAAACAGAAGCACAAGTACACTAAACAGAAGCACAAGTACACTAAACAGAAGCACAAGTACACTAAACAGAAGCACAAGTACACTAAACAGAAGCACAAGTACACTAAACAGAAGCACACTAAACAGGTAACACAAGTACACTAAACAGAAGCACAAGTACACTAAACAGAAGCACAAGAACACTAAACAGAAGCACACTAAACAGAAGCACAAGTACACTAAACAGAAGCACAAGTACACTAAACAGAAGCACAAGTACACTAAACAGAAGCACAAGTACACTAAACAGAAGCACAAGTACACTAAACAGAAGCACAAGTACACTAAACAGAAGCACAAGAACACTAAACAGAAGCACAAGAACACTAAACAGGTAACACAAGTACACTAAACAGATAACAAGCACACTAAACAGATAACACAAGTACACTAAACACATGCACACTAAACATAACAAGCACACTAAACAGAATCACACTAAACAGGTAACACAAGCACACTAAACACATGCACACTAAACAGGTAATAAGCACACTAAACACATGCATGCTAAACAGGTAACTTCCTTCCTTTCCTCTTGCAGGAAGCATGTGAACATTATGAATGCGGCAGAAAGCAGACGTCCACAAACACCAGCCTGACTGACACAGATCTCCTCAGGCTGTAACAGTGAACGTCCTCAAATGCTCTTATTTCAGTGCAATAACCCGCTTCCGCTCAATAATGTATGTTTTAGTGTTGTGTGCTCATCGGTGGCTAATAAACTGAATAACTGTTTGTGAAATATTGTATGACTATTGAAAGATTTTGTATGTTAAGTCGTCTTTAGTCAGATGCATTTACATTGTGACTGTGCCTCAGAAAGTGTGAACCAAATGGTTCATACAGACGTATGACCAATAGAAACGGATGAGTGTGAATGACAAAGAAACAACATTGCGATACTTATTTTATGTATTAGAGAAATCTAATAGCCACCCTAACGACCGCTCAGCCAAATACAGCAAAACACTTTTATGAATGTGATCAAAGAAACACTTAAAGAGTGGTTTAAAGGGTTTGAGTTTATTGATGCTGGACAGAGTTACGCAGCATAAAACACACATCGGGTTTTGATTGGTTGAGCGGCGATGACATCACTCAGACCACGATGACCCTCCAGTGGACTTTATGTCTGCAAAACCAAACAGACGTTCTGGATTAAAGATCTCAGTGAAATCACACACAATTCTTTCTCTTTTATGGCATGCGAGAACGTACAACCGAACAGTTTTAGACGCTTCATTCTCAACATACAAAACTCATAATAATATTAATAATGCCATAATCCCCCTCAAAAAATGGACAAAAGAAAATTGGCAACGTGTAGTATCACAGACCAAAACAAAAACAAAGATTCCAGCCTGGAAACACATATTTCAGAGTAAAATAACTGGCTGTAGAAGTGTTTTTCAGAGAAACGAGTATGTGAACTTAGCATGTTTCTTCAAGATATGCAAACATGGTATTTTTATGCTTTAGTAGAGTGAAATATTTTATTTAACCAAGTCGAAAAACATAAAAATAAAAAGCTAATTCAAAATATTACAAGAACTATAACAGTATATCAATGATGGTATAATAACACTGGCCTGTAGTAACTGCAGAATTCTTTATACTTGACAATCACTGACATCAGAGACTCAAACAGACCTCAAAACTACTTTAATTAGTGGCAGTCAGACAAATGTACAATTACATCAGCGTTGTGAATATTGGAGGAGACGCACGTGGAAGACTGATTTCATGCAGCAGTAACTTTCAAAACATTTATAAGACATTTTCAGGCTCTGATATAAACGGATCGTACCTCAGCTGCTGTAGCTCCGCCCACTGAAGCCACTACATCAGCTGTAGCTCCGCCCACTGAAGCCACTACATCAGCTGTAGCTCCGCCCACTGAAGCCACTACATCAGCTGTAGCTCCGCCCACTGAAGCCACTACGTCAGCTGTAGCTCCGCCCACTGTGGCCAAGACTTTATAAATAGGATGAATGTGATGAATCAAATTTGCATATCACGATAATTGCTAAGGCTTTTATCGCGGCATTGAACTTTGAACATTTAAATGCAATAAAACAATACACAAAGTAAACAACTTTTTCAAACAGATTGAAGTGCAAATGAACACAAGTCTTCTTTTTGTCAATTTCAACTCATAATTTCTATTTACATTGCAACTCTTTATGTCATAATTTCAATTTTTCATCTCATAAGTAGACTGTAATTTAGATAATTAATCATTTAGATTTTTTTTATCAATTTCAACTTCTCGTAATTTCGACTTTTGTCTCATAATTATAGCTTTTTAAATAATTCATTTTAAGTCAAGGTTTTTTGTCATAAGTCCAAAATTTCATCTCATAATTATGACTTAGTTTGTCATAATTTTTGATTTTTTGAAATTGACAACATTTTTTAAAATTATGACATATTAAGTCATAATTATGAGATGAAATGTTAGAATTTGGACAAAAAAGTTAAATGATTTAAAAAGTCGTAATTATGACAAAACGAAAATTATGACAAATCGAAATTGACAAAACGTCAAAATTATGACATAGTCATAATTATGAGATGAATTGTTGGAATTATGACAAAAAGTTAAATGACTTAAAGTAATAATTATGACACAAGTCGAAAAATTACGACATTTAACCTTTTGTCATATTTCCTAAAATTCATCTCATAAATATGACTTAGTATGTAAGTTAGTGTCTTAGTATTTTGATTTGTCATAATTTTTCGACTTGTTAGAATTATTACAAAACAATTAAATTACTAAAAAAAATAGTCTGACATCATAAAAGAAATTCCAACAATTATGACTTAGTAATTTAGATAATTAATAATTTACATTTTTTTTGTCAATTTCAACTTTTCAACTCGTAATTTCGACTTTTGTGTCAAAATGAATTATTTAAAAAGCTATTATTAGAAGTCAAGTTTTTTTTTCGTCATAATTCCAACATTTCATCTCATAATTATGACTCAGTATGTCATTGTTTTTATTGTCAATTTCGACTGGTCATAATTTTTTCGACTTTAAGTCGTTTATTTTTTTCTCATAATTATGATTCTGCCCTAAGTATGTTGCGTAGCGCGCCTCACCTGGCGAGACCGATGCGGCCGCTCCGGCGCTCAGCAGCTTCGCTCTCCCCGCCGCGGGGACAGTCGCGCTGAGGCCGGTGAACTCTCCGGCGCCCTCTAACAGCGCTTTATAGGTGCTGATCTCGCGCTCCAGCTGCACTTTGGTGCTAAGCAGCAGCTGATAGTCTCGGCTCTGTTGCATTGCACTCTCGCGCACTGAGGAGAGCTCCCCCTCCAGGCCGCCGGCCAGCTGACTCAGAGAGAAGATCTGAGCCTGATACTGAGCCTGGAGCTCCACCAGACGCTGCTCCACACTCCCCTTCTGCAGAAGCACGGCACCACAGGCTCAGGTCAGCATTTCAACTTAGCTTTTCAGAATGGAGATGTTTTACGCCATCATTTTCAAGTCATTATTTAAACGCAGTATGTCATAATTATGTTTTATGCCATAATTTTGAAATCATATTTCAAACTTAGCATGTCATAATTTTGACATTTTATGCCATAATTTTGAAGTCATACTTTAAACTTAGTATGTCATCATTTTTATGTTTATGCCATAATTTTGAAGTCACATTTTAAACTTAGCATTTCCTAATTTTGACGTTTTATGCCATAATTTTGAAATCATATTTTAAACTTAGTATGTCATCATTTTGATGTTTTACACCATCATTTTGAAGCCATCTTTTAAACTTAGTATGTTTTATGGCATAATTTTGAAGTCATACTTTAAACTTAGCATTTCATAATTGTGATGTTTCATGCTGTAATTTTGAAGTTGTAATTTAAACTTTGTATGTTTTATGCCATGATTTTGAAGTAACATTTTAAACTTAACATTTCATTATTGTGATGTTTTATGCCATAATTTTGAAGCCATATTTTAAACTTAGCATTTCATAATTGTGATGTTTTATGCCATAATTTTGAAGTAAAATTTTTAACTTAACATTTCATAATTTTGATGTTTTATGCCATAATTTTGAAGTAAAATTTGAAACTTAACATTTCATAAATACATTTTTTTTATTTTAAACTTAACATTTCATAATTGTGATGTTTTATGCCATAATTTTGAAGTAAATTTTTAAACTTAATATTTCATAATTTTGATGTTTTATGCCATAATTTTGAAGTAAAATTTGAAACTTAACATTTCATAAATACATTTTTTTTTATTTTAAACTTAACATTTCATAATTGTGATGTTTTATGCCCTAATTTTGAAGTAAAATTTTGAACTTAACATTTCATAATTGTGATGTTTTATGCCATAATTTTGAAGTAAATTTTTAAACTTAACATTTCATAATTTTGATGTTTTATTCCATGATTTTGAAGTCATATTTTGAACTGAGCATTTCATAATTTTGATGTTTTATGCCATAATTTTTAAAGTAAAGTTTTAAACTTAACATTTCATAATTTTGATGTTTTATGCCATAATTTTTAAAGTAATATTTTAAACTTAACATTTCATAATTTTTATGTTTTATGCCATAATTTTGAAGTCATATTTTGAACTGAGCATTTCATAATTGTGTTGTTTTATGCCATAATTTTGAAGTAAATTTTTAAACTTAACATTTCATAATTTTGATGTTTTATGCCATAATTTTGAAGTAAATTTTTAAACTTAACATTTCATAATTTTGATGTTTTATGCCATAATTTTGAAGTAAAATTTTAAACTTAACATTTCATAAATACATTTTTTTTATTTTAAACTTAACATTTCATAATTGTGATGTTTTATGCCCTAATTTTGAAGTAAAATTTTGAACTTAACATTTCATAATTTTGATGTTTTATTCCATGATTTTGAAGTCATATTTTGAACTGAGCATTTCATCATTTTGATGTTTTCTGCCATAATTTTGAAGTAAAATTTTAAACTTAACATTTCATCATTTTGATGTTTTATGCCATAAATTTTAAAGTAAAATTTTAAACTTAACATTTCATAATTTTGATGTTTTATGCCATCATTATTTAAAGTAAAATTTTAAACTTAGCATTTCATAATTTTGATGTTTTATGCCATAATTTTGAAGTCACATTTTGAACTGAGCATTTCATAATTTTGATGTTTTATGCCATCATTTTTAAAGTAAAATTTTAAACTTAACATTTCATAATTTTGATGTTTTATGCCATAATTTTTAAAGTAAAGTTTTAAACTTAACATTTCATAATTTTGATGTTTTATGCCATAATTTTTAAAGTAATATTTTAAACTTAACATTTCATAATTTTGATGTTTTATGCCATAATTTTGAAGTCATAATTTAAATTTAGTAAGTTTTATGCCATAATTTTGAAGTCATATTTTGAACTGAGCATTTCATAATTGTGTTGTTTTATGCCATAATTTTGAAGTAAATTTTTAAACTTAACATTTCATAATTTTGATGTTTTATGCCATAATTTTGAAGTAAAATTTTAAACTTAACATTTCATAATTTTGATGTTTTATGCCATAATTTTGAAGTCATATTTTGAACTGAGCCCGGGGAGGGCGGCCCGTTCTGCGCCAGATTCAGATTGCCCGCTGGATCTCCATCTCGAGCCGAGACGTCCTACAACAGACTGCGGAGAGGGGACAGCGCTCGGCTGTGTGTGTGTGTGTGTGTGTGTGTGTGTGTGTGTGTGTGTGTGTGTGTGTGTGTGTGTGTCTCCATCAGTGAGGACTCCAGCTGTGTCTGCAGGCCCAGGGTGTGTTTACGGTTGTCTGTGATCTCTGAGCTGATGAGTGTGTGTGTGTGTGTGTGTGTGTGTGTGTGTGTGTGTACCTCCATCAGTAAGGACTCCAGCTGTGTCTGCAGGCTCAGGGTGTGTTTGCGGTTGTCTGTGATCTCTGAGCTGATGAGTGTGTGTGTGCGTGTGTGTGTGTGTGTGTGTACCTCCATCAGTAAGGACTCCAGCTGTGTCTGCAGGCTCAGGGTGTGTTTGCGGTTGTCTGTGATCTCTGAGCTGATGAGTGTGTGTGTGTGTGTGTGTGTGTGTGTGTGTGTGTGTGTGTGTGTGTGTGTACCTCCATCAGTAAGGACTCCAGCTGTGTCTGCAGGCTCAGGGTGTGTTTGCGGTTGTCTGTGATCTCTGAGCTGATGAGTGTGTGTGTGTGTGTGTGTGTGTGTGTGTGTGTGTGTGTGTGTGTGTGTGTGTGTGTGTGTGTGTGTGTGTGTGTGTGTGTACCTCCATCAGTAAGGACTCCAGCTGTGTCTGCAGGCTCAGGGTGTGTTTGCGGTTGTCTGTGATCTCTGAGCTGATGAGTGTGTGTGTGTGTGTGTGTGTGTGTGTGTGTGTGTGTGTGTGTGTACCTCCATCAGTAAGGACTCCAGCTGTGTCTGCAGGCTCAGGGTGTGTTTGCGGTTGTCTGTGATCTCTGAGCTTCCGCTGATGGTCATCTCAGTGAACAGCGTCGCCTCCTCCTGCTTCTTCTCCACCTGTACCACAGCATCAGCGTCAGTTAAACACACAAGCTCGTGTGTGAGTGTGTGTGAGTGTGTGAGTGTGTGAGTGTGTGAGTGTGTGAGTGTACCTGTCTGGCGTACCAGGTCTCCAGCTCTCTGCGGTTCTTCTCGATGAGCATCTCGTACTCTGAGCGGATCTCGGCCAGCACTCGGGACAGATCCGTGCTCTCGACCTGCTTCACATCCACCGTCACCATGCCGACCATCTGACCCCGCAGCGACATTATCTCCTGAACCACAGGGCAAAGGTCATCAACACGTCACTTGAAGCATCACTGAGCTTACTTCAGCTGGACTGTGGCGCTGTTTTCTTCTGGAAACACTGTTGTATTATTGTCCTGTAATCTCTGTAAAGCTGCTCTGAAACACTCTGTGTTAAAAAGCGCTTATAAATAAAGCTGACTGACTTGACAACAGTTTTTTAAAGATGCCTGGAATTGTGTTTTTTAGTTCATGTTTATCAGTTTGTCTACATGCCAGTGCACTACTAACCCTAACAAGTAAGCAAAATTGTTCAAATTAAAAATTTTAAAAACAAATGTTCTTTTAAAAACAAATGTTCGATTACAGCCCCATTGACTCCCTGTGCCAATGCACTGATGAAGTAAACAGTTGGCTGAGCCAAAACTTTCTTCAGTTAAACAATGACAAAACTGAAGTCATTGCGTTTGGAAACAAAGATGATGTTCTCAAGGTGAATGCAAACCTTCAGTCTAGGGGTCAAACAACTAAAAATCAAGTCAGGAATCTGGGTGTGTCTCTAGAGTCAGACCTTAGTTTCAGTAGTCATGTAAAAGCAATAACTAAATCAGCATACTATCATCTGAAAAATATTGCAAGAATTAGATGCTTTGTTTCCAGTCAAGACTTAGAGAAACTTGTGCATGCTTTCATCACCAGCAGGGTGGATTACTGTAATGGACTCCTCACTGGCCTTCCTAAAAAGACCATAAGACAGTGTCAGCTCATACAGAACGCTGAGCAGAACCAGAACATATGAACACATCACACCAGTCCTCAGGTCTTTACACTGGCTGCCAGTTACATATAGAATTGATTTTAAAGTATTATTACTGGTATATAAATCATTCAATGGCCTAGGACCTCAATACATTGCAGATATGCTCACTGAATATAAACCCAACAGATCACTCAGATCACTAGGATCAAATCAACTAAAAACACCAAGGGTTCACTCTAAGCATGGCAAGTCTGCTTTTAGCTACTATGCTGGAACCAGCGTCCAGAAGAGATCAGATGTGCTCCTGCAGTAGAGATCAGATGTGCTCCTGCAGTAGAGATCAGATGTGCTCCTACAGTAAAGATCAGATGTGCTCCTACAGTAGAGATCAGATGTGCTCCTACAGTAGAGATCAGATAGAGATCAGATGTGCTCCTACAGTAGAGATCAGATGTGCTCCTGCAGTAGAGATCAGATGTGCTCCTACAGAAGAGATCAGATGTGCTCCTACAGAAGAGATCAGATGTGCTCCTACAGTAAAGATCAGATGTGCTCCTGCAGTAGAGATCAGATGTGCTCCTACAGAAGAGATTAGATGTGCTCCTACAGAAGAGATCAGATGTGCTCCTACAGAAGAGATCAGATGTGCTCCTACAGAAGAGATCAGATGTGCTCCTACAGAAGAGATCAGATGTGCTCCTACAGAAGAGATCAGATGTGCTCCTACAGAAGAGATCAGATGTGCTCCTACAGTAGAGATCAGATGTGCTCCTGCAGTAGAGATCAGATGTGCTCCTACAGTAGAGATCAGATGTGCTCCTACAGTAGAGATCAGATAGAGATCAGATGTGCTCCTACAGTAGAGATCAGATGTGCTCCTACAGTAGAGATCAGATGTGCTCCTGCAGTAGAGATCAGATGTGCTCCTACAGTAGAGATCAGATGTGCTCCTGCAGTAGAGATCAGATGTGCTCCTGCAGTAGAGATCAGATGTGCTCCTGCAGTAGAGATCAGATGTGCTCCTGCAGTAGAGATCAGATGTGCTCCTACAGTAGAGATCAGATGTGCTCCTACAGAAGAGATCAGATGTGCTCCTACAGTAGAGATCAGATGTGCTCCTACAGTAGAGATCAGATGTGCTCCTACAGTAAAGATCAGATGTGCTCCTACAGAAGAGATCAGATGTGCTCCTGCAGTAGAGATCAGATGTGCTCCTACAGTAGAGATCAGATGTGCTCCTACAGTAGAGATCAGATGTGCTCCTACAGAAGAGATCAGATGTGCTCCTACAGAAGAGATCAGATGTGCTCCTACAGAAGAGATCAGATGTGTTCCTAAAGAAGAGATCAGATGTGCTCCTACAGTAGAGATCAGATGTGCTCCTACAGAAGAGATCAGATGTGCTCCTACAGAAGAGATCAGATGTGCTCCTACAGAAGAGATCAGATGTGCTCCTACAGAAGAGATCAGATGTGCTCCTACAGAAGAGATCAGATGTGCTCCTACAGAAGAGATCAGATGTGCTCCTACAGTAAAGATCAGATGTGCTCCTACAGTAGAGATCAGATGTGCTCCTACAGTAGAGATCAGATAGAGATCAGATGTGCTCCTACAGTAGAGATCAGATGTGCTCCTACAGTAGAGATCAGATGTGCTCCTGCAGTAGAGATCAGATGTGCTCCTGCAGTAGAGATCAGATGTGCTCCTGCAGTAGAGATCAGATGTGCTCCTACAGTAGAGATCAGATGTGCTCCTACAGTAGAGATCAGATAGAGATCAGATGTGCTCCTACAGTAGAGATCAGATGTGCTCCTACAGTAGAGACCAGATGTGCTCCTACAGTAGAGATCAGATGTGCTCCTACAGTAGAGATCAGATGAGCTCCTACAGAAGAGATCAGATGTGCTCCTACAGTAGAGATCAGATGTGCTCCTACAGTGGAGATCTGATGTGCTCCTACAGTAGAGATCTGATGTGCTCCTACAGTAGAGACCAGATGTGCTCCTACAGTAGAGATCAGATGTGCTCCTACAGTAGAGATCAGATGAGCTCCTACAGAAGAGATCAGATGTGCTCCTACAGTAGAGATCAGATGTGCTCCTACAGTGGAGATCAGATGTGCTCCTACAGGGGAGATCTGATGTGCTCCTACAGTAGAGATCGGATGTGCTCCTACAGTAGAGATCAGATGTGCTCCTACAGTAGAGATCAGATGTGCTCCTACAGGGGAGATCTGATGTGCTCCTACAGAAGAGATCAGATGTGCTCCTACAGTAGAGATCAGATGTGCTCCTACAGTAGTCACTTTCAAATCCAGACTCAAAACACATCTCTTTATCTGTGCATTTACTGAATAAGCACTGTGCAACTGCTCGTCCGACTGTTTTTACTGTATTTTATTTAATGTTTTAATTATTCTGATTTCATTTGATTATTTCTGTATTTTATCTTTTATTCTAAACTGCTTTAATTATTCTGATTTCTTTTGATTATTTTAATTTCTTCTATGTAAAGCACTTTGAATTACCATTGTGTATGAAATGTGGTATATAAATAAACTTGCCTTGCCTTATATATATATATAAATAATGTAATAAAATGTATTATACTATAATACAGTTCAATATATAACAGTAGTAACAGTACAATATATAACAGTAGTATAACCTATTATAATAAATAATATAATATAGTCGAGTAATTATGATAATTTTGTTACAATAACATGGCTGTAATGTAAACTGAAGGTTATTTTATTTTACATTGTAGAAGTGCTTCCTCATCTCTTCAATAGTACAGTAACACTTCAACATGGCACCGGAAATATCAGGTGAGCTCTTTGCCTTTATTTAAAGGGATATCTTAGGAGCCAGTCTACAGGAGTGACAACTCGAATTCATTAAACAATTCTTCACATCAGTTCACAGACCCCCACAGACCACCCCAGAACCCCACAGACCCCCACAGACCCCCCCAGACCCCCACACACAGACCACCCCAGACCCCTCAAGAACCCCACACAGACCCCCCCAGACCCCCACAGACCCTCGCACAGACCCCCACACAGACCCCCCCACAGACCACCCCAGACCCCTCAAGAACCCCACACAGACCCCCACAGACCCCCACACAGACCCCCACACAGACCCACACACAGACCCCGGAAGTGTCTTCTCACCTCGTGCTGGAGTGTTCTGAGAGTGGTGCACTCCTCGCTCAGGCCCGTGAGCTCCTGCAACAACACATTGTTGGTGGAGTCGTACTCTTTCTTCAGGGTCTTCAGGCCGGCGATGTCTCCCTCCACAGACTGACGGATGGACAGCTCCGTCTCGAACCTGCAGCACACGGCAAATTATCAGGGACATCAGCTCATAACAGCTCACGATAAACAGAATCTTATCCTGCATTGGTGTGGACACTGATATAGTTATGGTTATAGTTATGGTTATAGTTATCGTCCGCTGGCGTGAACACTAATATAGTTATAGTTATTGAGCATTGGTGTGGACACTAATATAGTTATCGTTATAGTTATCGTTATAGTTATCGTCCGCTGGTGTGAACACTAATATAGTTATCGTTATAGTTATCGTCCGCTGGCGTGAACACTAATATAGTTATCGTTATAGTTATTGTGCATTGGTGTGGACACTAATATGGTTATCGTTATAGTTATCGTCCGCTGGTGTGAACACTAATATAGCTATCGTTATAGTTATCGTCCGCTGGTGTGAACACTAATATAGTTATCGTTATAGTTATTGTGCATTGGTGTGGACACTAATATAGTTATTTTTATAGTTATCGTGCATTGGTGTGGACACTAATATAGTTATCGTTATCGTTATAGTTATCGTTATCTTTATGGTTATAGTTATGGTTATGGTTATGGTTATAGTTATCAGGACTGAAAACGACTTTGAATGCGGCTCATCCAGTCAGGAACTAAACTGAGCAGCTGATGCTGCATTACAAGCTCAAACTCACTTCATCCTGAAATCATCGGCGGCCAGTTTGGCATTGTCCACGGCTAAAGCCATGCGCGTGTGCTCCTGGATGAGAAGCAGGAGCTGGAGGAGAAAACAGAAGCAAACCAACAGAAATTATCACATACTTAGTTATAATACTATTTTATCGCTATTTGCTATTGTGGTAACACTTTACAATAAGGTTCATTAGTAACATTAGTAAATGTATTAACTAAGATGAACTAACAATGAGCAATACATTTGTTACAGTATTTATTCATCTTTGTTAATGTTAGTTAATAAAACTAGCCGTTCATTGTGTGTTCACGTTAGTTCACAGAGCATTAACTAATGTTAACAAATACAACCTTTTATTTTAATAAAGTATTAGTAAATGTTGAAATTAATATTAACTAAGATTAATAAATGCTGAATAAGTATTGTTCAATCTTAATTCATGTTAACTAATGAACCTTGTTGTAAATTGATATACTGTATACGCTATTGATATACTGTATATTTCTTTGTATTGTCATTACTTGTTTTGTAAAGCTATAATTCATTGGTATTATTGCATGTAAGCCTAAAAACTCTGAGATTGACAGAAACGCACCTTCTCCCGCAGTGGTTTGATCTGGATCTCGTAGGGCTCCAGGTTGACGTTGCTCTGGACTCGGTTGACGGTGAACGCACGGAGCTTCTCGTTGAGCTCCAGGTTCGTGGTCTCCAGGAGCTTGACCTTCTCCAGGTACGTCGCCAGACGATCGTTCAAAAACTGGAGCTGCTGTTTGTCATTGACGACGTTGGACACGGCTTCTGTGAAAGAGCCCGAGGTGGCCCTGAAAATGGCCCCGACGTGACCTCCAGCTGTGGCCGAGAGAGAGCCTCCAACGGTCCTCAAACCCCCCGAGAGAGAACCTCCACCCACCCCAAATCCTGACCCAAAACCTGCCCCAGACCCAAAACCAGACCCAAATCCTGCCCCAGACCCAAAACCAGACCCAAATCCTGAACTGGCACCGGACCCGAAGCCCGACCCAGAGCTGGATCCAAACCCTAACCCAGCCGACTGACTTCCGAAGCTGGAGAAACTACCCGAAGCCATTGAGCGGCGAGTGGAGAGAGACCTGCCGGAGAACTGCTGAGCTCTGATGTACGACATGTCAACAGTGAAGAGACGCGAGACAGTGATGATTCAGGCGATACACCTATGATGGCAGAGGTGTGTGTAGTGCAGGACGGTGTGAATATTTACGGTTTATAGCTGGTCTTCACGTGCACCACTCCCTCAGTGACGACAGGCCCCTGGGGACAGAACGGTTCCCAGAAATAATGACATGCAAATGTTAAAAGAGCCCTTTGATGACATGAGAAAAGTGAAGAAACATCTTTGAGGAAGAGCTGAATCCATGTGTAGTTAGTAAGGGTGTAACAATACATCACTATACAAAAATGCAACAATATGTATCATGCATAGTGACAATATTTATTGTGTATAGTACACCCAAAATGAAAGTGTGAGGAAAAAAAGGTTTTCAGAGTTTTAGTGTCAGTAGTACTACATTAAAATACTATATAAAGTTAAATACAATGTATAATTATGCAATGGGGAATATTTGTGGTTCCTGATAATGCCGAATGTCTGTTACAGTGTACAGTCCACTGCAGGCCAGTTGATAGAACCAAAGTGCAGCTCTATGTCCCAAACATGATCAAACATAAAACAAAGACTTGACTTGACTTGGATTTTTTTTTTTTTTTTTTTTTTTTTTTTTTTTTTTTTTCTTTCCATGGCATGAAAAACATGGACTTACCAAACAGTGGTTAACAATACTTGACAAATACACATGGCAAACATGAGGGCTTAAATACACACAAGACTAATGACTGAACAAGACACACCTGTGCACAATGAAACAATGAACCAATCAGAACATGACACATAAGACAAGGGAAGCACTAGACATGATGGCAAGAGAATCACATGACAAGATGAGACTCTGGAGCGGTGGCCATCTTGGGATGAGACTCTGGAGCGGTGGCCATCTTGGGAGGAGACTCTGGAACTGTGGCCATCTTGGGACGAGACTCTGGAACGGTGGCCATCTTGGGACGAGACTCTGGAACGGTGGCCATCTTGGGACGAGACTCTGGAACGGTGGCCATCTTGGGACGAGACTCTGGAACGGTGGCCATCTTGGGACGAGACTCTGGAACGGCGGCCATCTTGGGACGAGACTCTGGAACGGCGGCCATCTTGGGACGAGACTCTGGAACGGCGGCCATGACATGAAGTGGCTCAGGTTTAGAGGATGCTTTGGAATTGTGGGGCTCCTCAGTAAATGAAAAGCCGCTCAACAAAAGGGCAAAGTCAATATATTCCTCAAGAGTCACTGCAAGGTCGCTATCTTGCATTAGATTCAAAACGTCATTAAGTCCATTTCGGAACATGCCCTTTAGAGCAATGACATTCAAATCTTCCTGCGAGTAAAGTCCTCAAAACTCCTCACCACAACTCTCAATGGCCTGATCCAGACAAAGTGCTCAGGTATTCTGTAACAGAGTCCACTGCGGGCCGTTGATAGACACACAAGTGCAGCTTTATTTCCCACACACGATCAAACATAAAACAAAGACTCCGCCTGGCTTTTTCATGGCTTGAAAAACATGGACTCACCAAACAGTGGATACTTGACAAATACACATGGCAAACATGAGGGCTTAAATACACACAAGACAATGACTGATTGATAGATAGATAGATAGATAGATAGATAGATAGATTAGATAGATAGATTAGATTAGATAGATAGATAGATAGATAGATAGATAGATAGATAGATAGATAGATAGATAGATAGATGGATGGATGAGGCATAATGATTTTATTTTTTATAAAAGACACAATCTGACACGTTCAGAGGCTGGAATAATATCTCGAGATCTGAGTCCCACGTCACTCTCACAAACCCTCGAGCTCTAATGCTGGAGGTTCTTCTGTTTTTCATGATCGGCTCATTAAACAGGCAAATGATCATCGCTGTGAGGATTAAACCAAATTGTGTGAACACTCAGAGTGTGTGAACCGCGTCTGTCAGGATTCTCATCAGCATTGGGTACAATGTGGGCAAAAAGGGATCTTTTTCAAAGATCAAATTACATAAAACATAAAAAAAACTTGAGTTATAAAAACTCACCAATAACATTAGGCCTATTGCATTCCTTATGCACCGCATTGTGGGCATCTAGTCAAGAAAACAAGATAGTTCAGACACAAACGGAACATTTACATTGAACATTATATATGTGAAATTCAGGAATCATTCCTTTGCAGTCAGTCACTTACAGAAACAGTGGAGTTGAATTGTTAGAAATTATTTTATTGATATACATGTTCATCACCACATAAAATCATCATCATCATCATCAACATCATAGAGCAGGAAAACACACAGTTAAACATGATGTCAAAACTCAGAAAACATTCCAACAGCCTTACTCACACACACACACACACGCACGCATGCACGCACGCACACACACGCACCAACGCTGTGTGATTATGATGGAGGTTTAATGGCTTTTTAATACTGATCCACATTCAGCTCAGAGACTCTGTTCAACAGAGTCCGACATCAGATCTCGAGATGCCTCAGTCTTTGGCCAGGAGAGTCGTGTCATCCACACACACTCAGCACATGAGGAGAGAGAGACTGATGTAATAATATAAAGAGAAATGTTCGCAGCAGGAGATCTCTAATCGCCCAGCCAGTCGGAGAAGAGATAAACCCTCAGCAGCGATTCTCACTACAACTACACTAGTCTGAGATTCAAAAGTCTCTATATAAGAGCAAAGAATATAGAGCATAAAAATCAGAGAGAAATGCTTCAAGTTCTCAGTTGGTGTGACCGTCATGAGATATCTGGACCGAACCGAGCCGAATGTTCACATGCAAACAGGAGCGTGGAAACCTCTTCAGGGTTCATCTGTGTTCATGCAGAGTCAGAAAAACATATTTCAGTGATCATACAGTTCACCACAGAGACGGTCTGTGTCGTGTTCAGTGCTGGTAAGGTGTTTATTTTGAGGAATGGCACTTACAGTGGGTCTTTCGAGGGGGTTTAAGGTTCGTTCACACCAACAACAATAACTAAGTTTTAAATAACCGCTGTATATGAGAATAACGATGTCCACACCGTGACGATAATGGCACAGAGAAAATATATCACTTTCAGAGTGAATGTTTACCGCTGATGAACGATACAAACATTGACAGCCAATCAGAATCTGTCTACTGGTGTGGACGCTAATATACTTAACATTAGAATTATCATTAAAGTTATTGTCCATTTAAGTATGTGCTTATAATCAGTGTTGGGAGTTACTCATTACAAGTAACTTGAGTTACGCAATCAGATTACTTTTTCAAGTAGCTAGTAAAGTAACGCATTATTTTTAACATTTACAAAAAAATATCTGAGTCCCATTTATTGACTGACAGCTCTCCTGTCCTCATGTTGAGACAAATCCAAGTGCAGAAGCGTTGTGTGTAAACATGATGGTTACTTTAGTTCTAGTGTGTATTTACTCATCTCACTTGCACAAAAAAAGATTCAATTTTCCTCAAAATGTATAAAATCAGTGAAATGCAGAATCAGAATACTATGCAAACCTCCAATAACTAAATATGTTAAATTAAACATAATTTTTTATGCATTTAATCTCACTTTATTGATGATTCCGTTAAACCAACAGCAAAAATGACTATAGATTTTTTCGTTTTTATTGGTAAAGTAAGTGTTAAACTTTCTTCTCCTGCATCTATTCTTCCGTCATCCAGAATAACAGCAGCTGAAGGCTTTGAGCCTCTACTGTACAGGAGTTTTCCAGCATGAGGATTATTATTTCTCTTTCGGTGTGAAAGGGTCTTTACATTTGCCCAAAAATATCACTTTTTTGTTATTAAAAACAAGCCCAGCCCAGATGGAAAAAAATAACACAAAAGTAACTTTTTTTTCACCTGGGCTGGGCTTGTTTTTAACGTAACTTAACATTACTTTTCTAAAAAAAGTAACTATGTATGCATTTAGTTACTTTTTTACGGGAGTAACGCAATATTGTAATGCATTACCGCTCAATGTAACTTTCCCCAACACTGCTTATAATGTTGTATTTATTGTTCTTGGTGC
Source organism: Meda fulgida (assembly GCA_030578275.1). Lineage (NCBI taxonomy): Eukaryota > Metazoa > Chordata > Actinopteri > Cypriniformes > Leuciscidae > Meda > Meda fulgida. The sequence continues at coordinate 41,963,370 of CM060616.1, read as the reverse complement.
AAACAGGTCTTTATTATAGTGGGAGTGGTTTATTTTGGTGGGCTTGGCCTATTTGGGAGTGGCTACTTTTTTGGGCGTGCCGTGCTTCTTAGCGTGCCAGAGATGGGCGGGGATAGTGAAAGCGTCGACGCTCATACTCAATGTACGAGACGGAAGAGTATTGAACTGTTTCCTGTCAGAGCTGTATTTATAAATGGCTTCCACGGCCGACGAGGAAATGACACGCGGGCCGACACCACATAGCCGTTGCAGCTCCTCCGATTGGCCGTCGAGGGTGTAGATGGCGCGGAACTGACAGTTGGAATCCCGCATGAGAATCAGAAAGTGGCTGGCGGAGCTCTTCTCCATCTCCTAGGGAGAAAACGGACTGTCAGAATGTGAAAGTCACGACTGTGAAGAAAGACGAACAGTGACGCACCTCTACAATCTTGTTTTTCTGGGATTCGTTGACCTTGCCGGCGAGGCAGCAGCGTGAGAGCGCGCTGTGAACGATGAACTTGTTGGATTTAAAACTGGGTTCCTTGAATAATTTAGGACCTGAAACAGAAGATAAAATTGACTGTGAGTGAAAACCACACAGATCAAATAAGTTACTGACTACAGTCATAAAATAAGGTACTGATTAAATCTTGTCAAATTAGGTCAAACCACTTTGTCAAGCCAATTTATAATCATATTAAGTCATAGTGGTTTAACTGGACTGTGTAGACCAGGTTTAAGTATGAAGACAAAGTCAACATACTTTAAAGATTACTTAAACATTACTAGACGGCATCTAGACTACATTCAGTTTGCTCTGACTTTGTGTTCTACATTTTTCAATTGACCAGACTTTTATTCCCATTATTAATCTTAAAATCTTACACAGAGTTCAAACTAGCCTTGACTGGTTCTTGTCAAGAGTGACTTCACAAACCTCCTTTAGCTGTAATTATTTTCAAATGTGGAAGCTGATCATAAAAACAACAAACCTGTGTATTCTGGGAGTGAGGCTGGAGAGGAGGCATTTAAGGCTTGTTCCCAGTCTTTCTCCCCATTCTGATTGGCCGGTTTCCCTGATGACTTCACCTTTGAGGGCGACTCTGAACGACTGAGTTTTTGGATGAGAGAGAAAGTGTTTAAGTAAAGACAGAGATGTGTGGAAGGCAGAAGACAAAAACATGGCTAAGCAGCAGGGTACAGTACCTTGCTGTTTTTTCAGTTGGTAGAGATCCGCCATCTTTCTGGTTAGCTACAACTGAAAGAAAACACACTGAATTATTAGGGCATGCTAGTGAAATCTTTAAAGCAGCTATGTATGTAATTTCTGCACCACTACCACTATCAAACACAATTAAAAAAAAAAAACTTTCAAACACTACTCCTATATGACAGACAGTTTTGAGAGTAGTGTCCCAAAGTCCTCCATTCATTAGTTGAGGATGTTGCAGTTTCGTTCTTACAGGCAGATCGCAATTCTGTTTGGTGACAAGATACTTGTGATGTGTGTGGTTACCTGTTCTGTTCTTCTCTGGCGAGCGTGTGTGAGTAATCTCATGCTTGTTGTGCGGTTTGTGTGTGTGCTGTTTTTTGCCACTGTGTTTTGCTGGTTTCTGTTTGAGAACCTTCCCTAGATCAGCCATTATCTTCAGCTGGTGGCGCCGTTCATACTCTGCCCGTGTGAACGCTCCCCGACGCAGGGGTGTTCCTGGGGGCGTGGCCTTTGAAGGAGGGGGCGGGGTGTATGAGGTGGGTAGTGACTGTGAAAGCGGTGGAGTTTGAGAGGGTCGTAGGTCATCCACAGAAACCTGTTGACTGTAGGAGGAAGCAGAGGTGAGTAAGTCCTGAATGCAGGTCCCGAATGAGAGGGTTTGGATATTTGTGTGTTCTTACCTGTTCTCAGGGTCTTGCCCGTATCTTGTCCGTTTCTTGATCTCTTGTGCTCGTCTTTGCTGCCGCTCCAATAGCAGAGCCCTTTTCAGGGCCATCTCCTCCTCCGAGAGACCCTCCTCCTGAACGCCCACAAAGAAACACGTTACAAACACCTCAGACACGTACCATTAACCAATCCACATGCAGACCTTCATAAACACCTTGAAAAACACATCGAGTCCCAGCCTGCTCTCATTCTCTGTCTGGTCACTCATGGAATCCGATGAGAATATTTCTGCACCCTGTTCCAGATCTGTGTCGTCTCCCACCGTCCCCGCACCCTCTGTCTCATCTTTCACCAGGGCGCTGCTGAGGAGCATATCGCTTTCAAACGAGCACTCTGACGGGGCTCCCGAACTGCTCCCACCGCCTAAGAGTTCAGCTGGGAGCGCAGACGGAAGTCCAGCCTCAAGCTCCAGGGTGAAGATCGGGGTGTGATGCTCGCTGGAGCCTGATTCTGATGTGCTCTCTTGAGGCCGAGTAGATTGCAGCAGAGAGTCCTGAGGTGTGCGTGGACCTCCGAATCGCAGTGAGGAGCAAGTCTGCACCTGACACTGGCTCGGAGAAACTCGCCGCAGATGTGGAAGCGTGTCCACGTTCTGTGGGGGTGTTAGGACACGTGTGAGAGGCTGGAAGCCGAGTTCTGTGGGGCGGGACGGACGTTGACGTTTGGGGCTCTTTGGAGTAGCTCCATGGGATCTGCGTGGAGCAGATGATGCTGAGCTTTTAGGGGATCTTGGTGTGTCAGAAGGTTGTGCAGACCGTGAAGGAGATCTAGAGGGTGAAATGATACGGGTGGAGTCTCTAGAAAGATGAGGGGATTTGGGACCAGCTGGGATGACCCAGGCCTTACTGGAGGCAGGTGTCTTATTTGAAGAGGTGTTTTTCGGAGAACTCAGAGTTTTCTTTCCCATGAGCCTTTGCTGCTGATCTGTAAGGAGCTGCATGTCCCTTTGTAGGGTCTGTAGGGTGGAGCTTAGCTTAGCTACTGCCTCATTATATTCCTCCAACGGAGGCTCTTTCCCCACCTCTTTCTTTGTATCAACAGAGAAGGTCACCTGTTTCTCCAGTTTAGGCAGGGATACTACATCGCTGGTGTTCTTCTTCTGTTCCCCATCCTTTTCTTTCTTATTCTCCTCCAGTTTCCTCTTCTCCCCCTCCTTCTCTTTGTCCTCCTCTTGTTGAAGCTGTTGCTCCATTTGTGTCAGTCGTTCATCCAGGGTCAGGGACTGTCCATTGTCTCCCACTTCTTCCCCTTGTTTCTTCTGGAGGTGAAGGAAAGCAGTTTTGCCCAGCCTCTGCCTGTGCTTGGTAAAGATGGCCTCAATCCGCCTCTTTTGGGCTTCAATTGCTCTGCGTTTCTCCTCTAGACGTGCACCCAGTTCCTGCGCTTCCACTGCCCCAACAGGGCTCATCTCTGCAGGGCTGCACAACGACACTACCTCCTGGGACCTGGAGTTACTTGGGGATTCTGGCATCATCTTCCTGCGTTCAGCAAAGTTTGTCATGCGACCATTCTTGGGTCCGTTGGCTGGACTGAAGGAGGTTTTGGGGGAGTTTTCTGTTGTGTCACACTCTAAACCTTCATTGTGTTCTTGTGAACCTAAAGGTTGCCGTTTTCGGTTCCCGCTGCTATTAATCCATCCTCCCATTGGTCGATGCATTATCCCAGTCCGGCATGGGGCAGAGCTGCTCAGTCTGGCTCCACCGTCCTCAGGCGAGTGGAGGTAAAAGCCAGACGGCGCCCCCTCTGGCCGCATTCGAGGCTCATTATGTACCGGCCGGCCGGTATGAATGATTTGTAAACCTTCTTCAATGGTAGGCAACTCTCCTAGAGTAGCTTGACCAATGAGCTTACTCAGATCCTCTGGGGGCGTGTAAGAGCCAGGGTCGTTTACCCTAGTGAGGCTGTCCGTGCTGATGGAACGGTAGAGAGGGTTGCCCATTACAACATCAACATCACTGTCCAGTGGGAATGGGATGCTGAAGGATACGGCCGAGAGGGGACGGCTGAGACAGAGAAAGTGAATATTACTGAAAATTCATAGTGCTTGATGAAGGTGCTCGTGCCCAATTTTTCAGTTATATAAATGAAAGAAATGTATTATTTAGGCTAATAAGTCACAGAATGTGTATAATAAAAATGAGATCAATGTACTTTCTAAACTGAAGGATAGACATACCTAATTTGCTTTTTGCTCCAGCCCCGTCCTTCTACACAACAACAAATGTAAAAATAATTCACTTACATACACAAAGAGCACAATTTCAAATATCAAACCACAAATCCAACAAGTCAAGTCAAGTCACCTTCATTTATATAGCGCTTTTAACAATACAGATTGTTTCAAAGCAGCTTTACAGTGATAATAGGAAATTAAAGTAACAGAGATTGTTTAGGCTTTACAGCAGCTCTAGAATAAAGTTATTGTCCAGCTAAAGCTAGGTTTGATTGATTCACTTCAGTTGAAAAGATCATTAGTTATTAACTTAAGGGCCGCTTACACGACACCGTTCTAACAGAAAACAGAAAACTTTTAATGCGTTCTGGCCGTTCATTTGCAAGTATAAGTATAACAAACTCCACATGAAAATATTCACTTAAAACAAGGCATTGCCACACACAGCAAGACCTACAAGCACCACAAATCTCACAGGTTGCAGAAAGCTCTCACCGGACACAGAGGGGGACTGAGGCAGGAGCGACTGCTTCAGAAGGAAAGACGGGGAGCCACTACAAGAAAAAAATCAGATCCCATGATGCAGTTCAACATAAAGAGTCTGCTAACATAATGTGAGAGTTTTGACAGGAGCGCTTACCTGTTGCCACTGATCGGACTCGTGCAGTCAACCAGATCAGATGCATCTGCAACACAAGACAGAACTCCTGTAGGATCTGAATGCACTGTGTGTTTGTGTGTCCGCTCATATGTGTGTGTATGTTTATTTCTACCTGTTAGGTCCAGTGTGTGTGTGGGTTTGACGAAATCTGGTTTATCCACTTCGAAGGCGGCAAACAGCTCAGAAAGGAAGCACATAATGTTCACCTTTGGGGTCAAAGAAAAAACTCTTACATATTGTTTTTTAAATCATTATTACATATTATAAAACCATTAATTCCAATCCTTGATTCTGATTGGTCAATAGCTGTGTTTTATTCACGATTAACCTGCGGTTCTATGCATCACTACACAACACCCCTAGCAACCAATCAAAGCAACGTAAACATTGTTCTCATTGATATTGTTTATTGGTAAGCCTATAGAGTATTGTGAGAGATCGAGTAAGCGAGTCTAGTAGACATGGCATTTTCCTTCAGGTCAGTCCTATATTCGTAATATAATATCTGTTTGAATAACGCTGCGATATCTTGTCCTTTAAACAGGTAAAGGGTTTTCCCGTGACACGCTGGTCATTTATCAGTTGCGTCTTGCTTTTCCGTGTTCACAAGTTCGAGTCATTTCAATATCAAAGTCTTCTCTGCTGATTGACTCACTCATAAAAACCATCAATGTATGTAACTTCTGTCACTGTTTACAGCGGAAGGAAGGCTTTTAGTGATTTTACTTCATGAAAGTAGCATATTTACATATATTTCAGCTTTAATATTTGTATTGTGTGGTAACCGTTTTATCGTGAATAAGTCACGGCTGACTCTTCGCATTGTGCCTAACAACGCCCTTCAGCCGTGACTTATTCCCCATACAGCACAGCCTTAGCTACCTTATAGCTTACATATATTTAATAATTGTCAATGAACAAGATGATTTTTGAACAATTTTTGCCATATGTTTATCTTACTGGTAAATTGGGTAGAGATATTGCGCCTGTAAAGTAGGCGGGGCATGTTGCACCTGTAAAGTGGGCGGGGCATACAGTAAATCCTCCACCTGTAGGGGGCAGCAGCTCTTCAGGTGTATTTCACAAAACTCTCTGATCAGCTGGAGATTGTATATACTGTCTGCCGTGGACATGGTGTCCTTCAAACACACATCTGCAGACAGAAGCAGAGAGAAGTGAGTTACATATCTAAAGATGTGGAGAGTTTTCCTTTAGGGTTTCTGTGTTTTACCCTCCAGAGGCAGAATCTGCGGGCAGTAGAAGTGAAGCGCAGCAGCGATGGCACATCCGTTGGACAGATCCTTCACTCCTGACACCACCAAGAACACCGGAGTCTGCTTAGACTGAACCTTATCTTTCCTGTAACGGATCTGAGACGATACACAGAAAGCAGGAAAACGGCTCAGAAGTGCTCAAAAGATAAAAGACCATTTGAATAAACTGATTGAAATAAAGAAAAGACTGTTAAAGAAAGCAGGGAGGGAAACAGCAACACAAACATACAGAATCAGATTCACTTTTATTCTGACTCATAGAATCAGTGATTCATTCACTGTTGGTTTCAACACGATCAGTGAATGTGCATCAGAACTCATCAGTCCTTCAGTGACTCAAATCCTCGAGTGAATGTCAGCGTGCAGGAGTCGCTCAGATACACACACACACACTCACTCACTCACACTCACACACACACTGAAGCAAAACCAGCATGAGGCAGCTAGTGTGTACAACAGAAACAAGAACACACAAACACACATAATCTCATGAAACATGTCTGTCACATACAAAATGAAATTGCACATTTAGGTGGTTTGAATTGTAAAAAAAATTCAACATTTAAGCACGTTTTCCCCACAAATCCTTGATACTCGAAATGCAAGAAATCTTATAGTCATAATGTATCAGGGTATTTGCAATTGCAATTTCTACAGCACTTTATTCAATTTAAATGGATTTAACAGCTTCACAGGAATAAAGACATAAATTATAACATGGGAAATGTTGACAGGTTTCATGAGATTCTCACACACACACTCACAGGTGAAGAGGAAGAACGACACACTGATGTGAGTGTGTGAATATATGTGTGTGTTGCAGCGCATCCAGAGTCCAGCAGTGACAGTGAGAAAAAAATAACGTGTGAAACTGGAAGAAAAACTCAATTATGTGCAAAAGCAAAGAGCGAAACTAGAAAAAGCATGTGTTTCCTGCAGAGATCTGAGACAGGACAGTGATGACGTCATGCAGATGTGTGTGTGTGTGTGTGTGTGTGTGATGAGACAGGAGGCGGGCGGATACGTTACCACAGGAGGTTTATTCCCAGACTCCTTCAAACAAAATGCGATGGCATGCTGGGTGCGTTATGGCAGAGAGAGCACACGGGTCAATGCCCAGGGGTCGTCGCTACGGCAACCAGAGTCACACACAGTCACATGACAAACAGAACTAAAAAGGGGCGGGGACAAAGCTGGATCCCCACCCACTGATTCCTATTGGCTGGACCTATATGAGCACACATGTCAATCAATTGAGTTCTGAACGCTACTGTACACATCAGTCAGTCAGAGTAAGGCACTTCTGTGGGGTTCGTCAGCACACACACACACACACACACACACACACACACTCTGATTCAATATCCATGATGAGACTGACAGCGATTCATCAGAGCTGTAATACTCACTGGAACCAGTTTCCAATACCATCGCTGTGGACACTGCAGAGAGAGAGAGAGAGAGAGAGAGAGAGAGAGAGAGAGAGAGAAGCGTCAGTAAGTGTGTGTGTGTGTGTGTGTGTGTGTGTGTGTGTG